>AUXI01000111.1:0-43461 GCA_000482105.1 Crithidia acanthocephali | reverse complement strand
GCATCCGCCGCAGTGGCGACAACAAGGTGGACAAGCACGGCGTGATGGTGCGCGGCAACGACGCGCTCGACGAGGCGATCCGCGAGGCGGACTTCGTGGTGGGCGTGCTGCCCGGCACCACGCACACGCAGCACTTCTTCAACAAGGACGTGTTCGCCAAGATGAAGCCGAGCGCGGTCTTCATCAACATCGGTCGCGGCCAGACGCAGTGCGAGGCGGACATCGTGGATGCGCTGAACAGCGGCGTGATCCGCGGTGCGGCGCTGGACGTGTTCGAGACGGAGCCGCTGCCGAAGGACTCGCCGATCTGGACTGTGCCCGACGACAAGCTTCTCCTCAGCGCTCACTGCGCGGACCTGACCGACGACATTACCGCTGTCACATTCGATCGCTTTGCAAAACTCTTCGGTGAGTTCACCAAGGGTGAGAAGATGGAGGGCTACACTGTGTCTTTGGAAAAGGGTTACTAATCTGAGTTGACCGACGAGACGTTGCCCCCGTCGTATCCCCAGCGCATTTTCCAACAAAAGTGCGAACGTTCTGCAGCAGCAGTTCTTTTTTCTATAAAACAGTCTTCTTGTTCTTTTCCTTTGTTTCACTGTCTTTTTGTTTGTTCTTTACAAAATGCGCGAAGAGAAAAAAAATCGTTGTACACGACCACAATTCCGAGCGAACGCCTTTTTTTTTGTTGTTTTTGTTGATTTGTCCCGCTACCGTTTCTCTCATTCTGTTAAATCGGTAGTCACGCTCCGTGTTTTGCCCGTGCTTGAACAAAATGAGCGAAGCTCGTAGCACTTTTTTTTTTTTCTCCCTTCCTATTGAGCCGCGGTGATTACTATCAGCCGGCTTCCGTATCGAACGACAACCATGCAACTGCAAGCAATACAAGTCGTACGCTTTGCAGCCTAAATAGCATCACTGCAGCAATATTCGGTTTTTTT
Source organism: Crithidia acanthocephali (assembly GCA_000482105.1). Classification (NCBI taxonomy): domain Eukaryota; phylum Euglenozoa; class Kinetoplastea; order Trypanosomatida; family Trypanosomatidae; genus Crithidia; species Crithidia acanthocephali. The sequence goes on along the minus strand of AUXI01000111.1, from coordinate 42,520 downwards.
TTTTATCGTTCGGTGATCATTCCTTGGTAACATCCATTTTCTTCACCTTTTTTTTGGTTTCGTTGACAGTGTTCTTTGCCAGCGTCCAAATTCAATAAAACGCGATGACAAGTGTTTGTAAGGGCTATGCGGCATTGTTTTGATGACAATGCGGTGCAACAACACGTTGCGTGACGGCGCGTGACTCTTTTACAACGCAGAGAAGTCACGTGAGCAAAATACGACTCTTTTTTCGCTTTGGTCAGTAGAGCTATCAGTTTTGCATTTAAGTGTGCTTTGAAGATTCCTCAGGTGAGAGGTTGTATGACGGTGGAGGCGGATGGATGCTCAAGATCTGCTTTTCTACAGCCTTCACCACTTTCTTTCTTCTCTCTCTCTTTTAATTCTTTCATTGTTGTCCACATAATCAAGTATTATCGCCGCCACACAGTGTTCTTAAAATATCGCTCATTTTTGTTTCTTTCACGAAGCTTTTATTTGCATCAGTTGTCAAAGACATCTCTCAAGAAAAAAAAACTAACTGTGTTCACTCCTTCTTTATTGATTTATACGCAGCACCTGACACCACTCTTTGCGCCAATGTCCCTCACGGTCTGTGCTTGTGTAGTTCCGGCTAACCTTGCCGTGGTGAAATCCGTTTTAGATCAACACCTGCGAAGCCCGGCAGTGAACAACGTCATTTACGGTCAGTCGGCAGACGCTTTTGCATCCGCGAAGGCGAGCGGCCAGCCCATCGCTCTCATGGTTGAGACCGGAATCGCGCATGACGTGATCAAAAACTTGTGCGACGACTACGACAAACCAGAGCGTCGTGTGAAGTTCATCTACAGTCTGTCCGCTGGTGTGGACGCTTATCGACTCTCTGAGCTCACAAAGGAGCTTCATGGCATTCCGATGCACAACGCGCAGGGATGCTACTCCGGTGTGTTGGCCGAGCACGTTGTGTTCAGCATGCTGCACTTCAACCGCTTCCCGTGGCGGCTCGTGGCGTCGAAGGAGGAAAAGAAGTGGGACCGCTTTAACATGATCGAGGTACAGGACCAGAAGGTCGTGGTGGTGGGCTACGGCGACATCGGCCAGGCGTGCGGGCAGAAGGCGGCGGCGCTGGGCATGCAGGTGACGGGCATCCGCCGCAGCGGCGACAACAAGGTGGACAAGCACGGCGTGATGGTGCGTGGCAACGACGCGCTCGACGAGGCGATCCGCGAGGCGGACTTCGTGGTGGGCGTGCTGCCCGGCACCACGCACACGCAGCACTTCTTCAACAAGGACGTGTTTGCCAAGATGAAGCCGAGCGCGGTCTTCATCAACATCGGTCGCGGCCAGACGCAATGCGAGGCGGACATCGTGGATGCACTGAACAGCGGCGTGATCCGCGGTGCGGCGCTGGACGTGTTCGAGACGGAGCCGCTGCCGAAGGACTCGCCGATTTGGAACATCGCGAATGACAAGCTACTCCTCAGCGCTCACTGCGCGGACTGGACAGAGCGGCTGATGCACCTGACTGCAAAGCGCTTCACCGACATCTACAGCGACTACGACACGAAGGGGAAGACGGACGCGTACTGTGTTCATCTCGAGAAAGGCTACTAGCATCGGAGAGGTGGCTTTTTCCTCGCCATGGCATCGTCCATGTGACCAAAAACAAGGATCTTTTATTATTATTTTTTTCTTGGATTCTCTTTTCCACCCACTCACAAGAGCACATTTTTTTTTGTAAGTCTGTGTGTGTGTATGTGCTTTCGGGTGTCTCTTCAAGGTAACACAAACTGGTTTTTTTTATTCTAGCAAGTCTCTTTTCTTTTTTTTTTTCCTGCGAGCAGCGTGTCAGCGTTGCTCTGTGAGTACTGCGGCCTCTCGGATCTCAGTTGCTGTGACACTACAGACATGCACCGCCTTCTTTTTCTCAAAACCTCTGTATTGATTTTTTAAGTGTCACTGAAATCTCCTTTTGTTATTTGTGTGGGGGACGCGTCTCTCAACTGGCGTCTGGTGCTTCCGCAACAAGGCACGATAGACCCGAGCTTGTTGGTTTTGCTGGCGTTGTCTCTCCACTCTTTTCCTCCCCGCTTTTTCTCTCTCCCTCTTGGTCTTCCTGCCTTCTACACGCTTTGCTTACATTCCTTTTATTGTAGTATTTCCTTTCTTTGTTTCCTACGCCTTTCATCGCATCTACCTCGCCTACCTGCCTTCCCCGCATTGCACCCAACTTCCTGATCGCTCTTCGGTTATTCTGTGATTCATCTCCCTAGTTGTTTCGCTATGACGACGACGGTGCCTGCATTGTGCATCTGCGCCAGCTTTAACCGCGCGCCGCTGATCTCTGAGATCATCGGCAAAGACCTCTTTCCCGACCACTACCTGTGCTCGACGGACGTCGCAGCGGACTTTGCCGAGGTGAAGGCCTCTGGTCGCGCGATCGTCTTGGTGGTGCTCGGCCCCATGGGCCATCACGGCATCAAGTTCCTCGCTGATGACTACGACAAGCCACAGGCCGAGCGTCGGCTGAAGTGGATTCACAGCTGCTCCGCCGGGCTCGATTGGTACCGCTTTGGTGAGTTGGAGAAGGAGATGGAAGGTATCCCAGTGACGAACGGCAAGGGCGGCTACAACGCGCTTCTTGCCCAGCACGTCGTCTACTCCATCCTTTACTTCACACGTCAGACCGCACGGCAGCAGCGCAACCGCGCCGCGAAGAAGTGGGATCCGTTTGACTTGGGGGAGACGCGCGGCATGAAGGTGGGTATCCTTGGCTACGGCGAGATCGGCCGCGAGACGGCCAAGATGCTGCAGCCCATGTACCTGGACGTGACCGGTGTGAAGCGGACGGCGTCGGACGCGCCGGTGGACGAGTATGGCGCCAAGCTGGTCAGCGGCGATGCCGAGCGCGACCGCGTGATCCGCGAAAGTGACATCGTGGTGAATATTCTGCCTGCCACGCCGGAGACTGAGGGGATGTTTAACCTGGAGCGCTTCAAGACGATGAAGAAAACTGCGATCTATATCAACATCGGACGCGGCGCTACGCAGGTCGACAACGACATTGCGGAGGCAATCACGAGTGGCGTGATCGCCGGTGCGTCGCTGGACGTGTTCCAGCAGGAGCCTCTGCCGCCTACCTCGCCGCTGTGGGAGATCGAGGACGACAAGATTCTCCTCACCTCGCATAATGCGTGTATCACAGACCGCTCGTTTCGTGACACGATCGGGCTGTTTTCGAAGTTTGCGAAGGAGTACCTGGAGACGGGCAAGCTAAACGCCTACCTTCCGGATATCAAGGTTGGCTACTAACCGACGTACTTTGCTTTTAATTTCCAGTGTATTCGTTCTTCTGTCCATTGTGACGTCGGACTTGTTGTAAAAAAAAAATGTGTCTTTTCTCCCCTTATTATTACTAACAGTTTTCATTTACCTATCGTAGCTTCAAGCTTTCTTTCTTTTTGTGGTACACGGGCAATCCGCTTGTACGTAGCAGAAAGCACTGTTACCGTTCTCTTCCATGGGTGCTGGTAGCAATGCACGTCTCACCAACGTAGGTTGTAGGGCGTCACACCGTTTTGCTCGTCGCAGCGTGACGTGTGCGTTTGAGAAGACACGAATGTCAGACTACTACTTCTTTTGTTTACGGTCACGTGGAAAGCATCACACTCTATTTGCGCGTACATATGAGTACTCACTTGAAAGTGTAGCCCGACCTTTTAACTGCAGAGGAAACCTAAAAAAAAAAAATGCACGTCTCTGAAGCTGTGCTCTCCTCTTTTCAGTGACTATTCCTTTGTGCTTAATGGTTATCTTTTTTTTTCTTTTGTAGTGCAAAGATGTTCTGGAATGGGAAAGAGGCACTTCGAGCACGCATCACAATTACTCACCGAAGAGAGAGCATTGAGAAATTGAAAGAGGCAGTGGATATGCTACACGTCCATGTCCCGCATGCCTGCAAGCTGTTCTGTTTTGTGAGACGGGGCTTTGCATGACCGAAAGACTTTTCTTTGGTGCAAGTGACTCTCGAAATCCGCAAACGGGTTCAGAAGCACCCCTCTCTCTCTCTCTTCTTTTTTTAGGCCCGGTTTCTTAATACAACGACAAGACTAAAAAAAAAAAAGTGTGTTCCTACCGCATCTATTTTACCTCTCTTTACCTGTTATTCTGTTCGTTGTGTGGCTGGATTGGCAGGTCCGCAGCTTTTTTTTTACTTCTCTTCTTTTTTTTTTAACCGACAAAGAGGTCAATCGCCCATAAAGATAAATACCTTTATTAGCTTTCCAAGCTCGCCATAAGTCCGTGATACACGCACTTCGCGGAGTTTGTGAAGCACTCTCAATACCGTTTGACTAAACACACAACCGACTGCCTGTGAAAACCTGTTCTTTTTACAGTAACGGTCACACACATCTACACATCTGCTCCACAATGACCGTCGTACCGGAGCTGTGCATCTGTGCCAACTTCAACTACGACCGCAACGAGGACATTTCTCGCATCATTGGCAAGTCGCACTTCCTCGCGCACCACCTATGCTTCAAGGATCCAACAGTTGAGTTTGCCGAGGTGAAGGCCTCTGGCAAGCCGATCATCTTGCTCGTCCTCGGCCCCATGGGCTACGACGCCATCAAGTTCCTCTCCGATGACTACGACAAGCCACAGGCCGAGCGTCGGCTGAAGTGGGTGCACTGCTGCTCCGCCGGGCTCGACTTCTACCGCTTCCCAGAGCTGCAAAAAGAGCTTGCAGGCATTATTATCACCAACGTGAAGGGCGGCTACAATTTCCTACTTGCCCAACACGTCGTCTACTCCATCCTTTACTTCACACGTCAGACCGCACGGCAGCAGCGCAACCGCGCCGCGAAGAAGTGGGATCCGTTTGACTTGGAGGAGACGCGCGGCATGAAGGTGGGCATCCTCGGCTACGGCGAGATCGGCCGCGAGACGGCCAAGATGCTGCAGCCCATGTATCTGGACGTGACCGGTGTGAAGCGGACGGCGTCGGACGCGCCGGTGGACGAGTATGGCGCCAAGCTGGTCAGCGGCGATGCCGAGCGCGACCGCGTGATCCGCGAGAGTGACATCGTGGTGAATATTCTGCCTTCCACGCCAGAAACAAGAGGCTTGTTCAACCTGGAGCGCTTCAAGACGATGAAGAAAACTGCGATCTATATCAACATCGGACGCGGCGCTACGCAGGTCGACAACGACATTGCGGAAGCAATCACGAGTGGCGTGATCGCGGCTGCGTCGCTGGACGTGTTCCAGCAGGAGCCGCCGCCACAGGACTCGCCGCTGTGGGCCCTGAGTAATGAGCAGATCCTTGTCACCTCGCACAACGCGTGCATGACCCCGCAGTCTTTCCACGAGACGCAAAGCCTCTTCGTGAAGTACGCCGCGGAGTATCTGGAGACGGGTAAGGTGAGTGCCTATCAGCCGGATCCCTCGTCTGGGTATTAGTGTGCGACTGTAAACACAGAGCCAAAAAGCACAAACGCGAACGAAAGTGCGTTTTTCTTCCTTTTTCAACTCTACCCGTTTTTTGCTCACTTTCGGGAGAACTACTATTCTACTGCAAAAAAAAAGTTGTTGACCCTTTATGAATGACGCAACTGGATGGCAAAAGCAATGTGCCGGATGCCATTTTGAGTGCCTGTTGTTTGACGCCATTTTTCTCAAAAGTTTTGGAGATGAATCGAATTATGTTCCTTTTTTTGTTGGTTTTTTTTTTAAACACAAGTCGCGCACCTCAGTTTTTCTCTCACGCGCTTTGACATAAACGGTGTTTCTTTTGCTGACACAGAAGGTCTCAAATGGCATCACATTGCTTCGAAGCCTTGTCATTTAGAAGTGTCCTTTTACCGTCCCAAAAGCGACCGTGTGATTTTGACTGATAGTGGCGGCAGCGGTGTTCAAAAGTCTTTTTTTCTTTCTGGGCTTCTCTATTAAGTGGTGCTTTCGCACTCATCGCAGCATCTATATTTCATTGCTAGCGAATAGAGCCTGGTTTTATTCTACGTCTTTTTTTATTTCTCTTGACTATCTGTCCTACATTTTTTTATAAAGCCCGGTCATTGGTCTAGTGTTGTACAGCTTTTCTGAGAAAAGAAACAATGCCAGCTCTCCTTCTTTCTTTTTTTTTACTAGAGATGCAAGGTATGATTTTCTTGGGCTGTTGCTGCTCTCTGCAGCGAAAAAGAGATTTCATTGCACAAAAACCTTTTTTTTTGTTTTTCACGCAGTGATAGGAAGACGCTTTCTCCCTATCCATTACTTACAGAGCAGAAAAGCAATGCCAAAAGAAAAAAAAAAAAGAAATCGAAAGAAAGGTGTCGTGAAGACTACAAGAGCACTGTAGAATAAAGCGCTTTCTTGCAGCCTTCATCTGGTCCCACTGCAACAGTCAGAGCAGCTGCTCTGCGAGCAAAAAGAGGAATTATGGATGGATACCCGAATCACGTGACTTGTGCTGATGGATCCATTTGCATGGACCACAACGCGTACAGCTCATCTCTTTTGTGTTTTGGAAAGGCAAGTTTGACTGCGTGCGCCATGATGCACGCTCTTCTACAGTTTTTACGGTGCCCCACAATCTATTCATAATTATCTCCCTCATTTCTCGCCTTCAGCAGGTTTTCGACACGTTCTTTCTCTGTCTACCGCGTGGCAGAAACGTGGCGTCTTTACAGAACCTTAGCGCACATCCAGCCACTACTATAATACACCGCAAAAAGGGATTATTAAAACCCTATTTGCTTTTTCTATCACTGTGCTCTTGTACCGTTACTTTTGTTTTATCATTATTTGTCTATACCCTACATAATTGTGTGTCCCTCTCCTCTTTACAACTGATTGCGTTCTTGTTTTGCTTTTGTGTGTGCAGGCTTTCGCTTTTGGTTTTTGAACTGCTTCTTGTTTAATCGGGATAGCAACGTACCAGCTTTTGTGGTTGCTGTTGTTGTTTTTTGTTACCGGAATTGCGGATCTTTCTTCTTCATTCACCTGTCTGGTTGTTCTTCAGTGGCACCGACGGAGTTTCTAACAACGGTACCGCAATAGTGTTGCAACTACCACCTAGCAGCGATCAGGAATTTATCCTTTTTTTTAGATCCTCACCTATACGCACTATTGGATATCGACGATGTTCGACAAAATTGTAGCTGACCTCCTCACCACTTACCTCGGGGAGTACTTCGACAACATCGATCGCGAACAAGTCAAGGTCTCCATCTGGAATGGCCGCGTGCACCTCCACAACCTCAAAGTGCGCAAGGACGCGCTGCGCTTCTTTGATGTGCCCGTCTGCGTCCTCATGGGCACCATCGAGGAGCTCACCGTGGTGATCCCATGGACCCACCTGCGCTCCGAGTCGGTGGTGGTGCAGATCCGCAACGCGCGGCTCATCCTCGCCGACAAGGAGACGGCGCTCTACGACGTGGACCAGGAGAAGCGCGAGGAGCGTGCGCGCAAGGAGCGGGAGCTGAACGCGGCGGACGCGACCTTGCTGCAGGCCTACCAAGAATCACAGCGCACAGCGCAGTCGCCGGGTCCGGCCGCCGCAGCTGCCGTCACCGTTGCGACGGACGCGAGTGCTGATAGTAGCAACAGCAGCGACAACAACTTCACCGCCCGCCTCAAGGCCAGCATCCTGAACAACATCCGTGTTGAGGTGAAGCAGTTCTTCGTGCACTACACCTCTAGTGTCGCACGTGCCACCCACACCGATGAGGACAAGGATGCGGAGGATGCTCTGGCGGCGTCCAGCGCGTCGCAGAGCCACGACGTCGCGTCACCGACAGCAAACCTTCCGCTGCCTGCGCACAAAAATGGCCGACAGGCTTCTTTGTCCTTCCAAATCCGCGAAATGAAGACGTGCGGCTGCAACGAGCGCTTTGAGCCGGCCTTCATCGTCCCGGGTGAGCGCATGTCCCGCCAGCTCATCTCCTTCAACGGTCTCGCCGTGGCGCTGCGCACCGGTGCTCGGAAGGACACCGAAGTCCCCCTTTTGCACCCCTTCAACGTCTCCTTGGAGTTGGCCTACCAGCCTGTTGTCACAGACTCCAGCACCCCACAGTACATGCTAGCCGTCCACCTCGACGAGTCGTGCGCGTGCGTTATGACGAGTGAGAGCTGCACCACGTGCTACGAGCTGCTGCGCTACCTACGCCACGTTCGCGCACGTCAGGCACTGCGGCGAATGCGGCCCGTCGGCGAGCGGCCGACGCAGAAGCCGCGGCTGTGGTGGCGCTACGTTCTCGACGCAGTGCAGCAGCAGGTGCGACACGCACGCGACGCCTCCCGCGCCTCCGCCCACAAACCCACCCCGTTTTCGTGGCTCACCTACACCGCCACAAAGGCGAAGCGCGACCGCTACATGGGTCTCTACCTGCGACGGCAGCGCACGTCACTCGGCGCCACCGGGTGGCTGGAGCCCCTCAACGTGGATGAACACGTCGAGATGGTGTCGCTGGAAGAAGAGCTGTCGACCGAGATGCTGAAGCTGGCGAAGCGCCTGGCGCTGGAGCGGGCGGCAGTGGAGCGCGGGGAGTACGAGAAGCTGCTGCGGCAGAAAAAGATAAATGCAACGACGGCGGCGGCGGCAACAATCTCTACCGCCGGCGCACCAAGAAGTGAAAACGCTCCTTCGCCTGGGGGCTGGTTCTCCTTCTGGCGATCTACGCCGCAGCAGCTGGGCAGCGGTGGCGGCAGCGGGGCAGCTGGCAACGCCGGCGGAGTCGCTAACGGCGGCCTCGACGATGAGACACGTGCGGAGCTGCGGGAGCTGGTGCAGTTGATGACGGCGGAGAAGTGGACCGATGCGCAACGCACCGTCATCGCGCGGGAGTTCGGCATGTCAGCGGAAGAGGCCAAGGAGCTGGCGCAAGCAAACAGCCAGAGCAGCAACGCAGCGGAACGCGCAGCAGGGACGTTGAGTGACAACAGCAATCCTCACGCAAGTCAGCGGCTTCGCGCCGCGCCAGGCTGGGTGGTCTTTGTTCGCGCCGTCTCTGTCTCCCTCGAGCTGCAGAGCTGCAAGGCCGAAACGCGAGCGCTGCACGAGGCGTCATTGCCGCAGTCCGCGTCACCCGCACAAGACACGCTGGCAAAGCTGCAGCTGGGGAAGCTGCAAGGCGGCGCGGAGTGGGGCAGCAGCAACGGCAGCAGCACCGGTGCTAGCTCTTCTCCGGACACCACTCTTCCGCTTGCCTACTACTGGGGATCCGTCGAGCTGTTTTCCATCACCGCGGTAAAGCTGAAGGACACAGATCACAGTGACAGCGGTGCACAGCAGCAGAGCACTGCACCGCACAGAGAGCAGGAGATCCTGACCATTCGTCACCCGCAGGCGGGCCGAGCAGCGGAGTCGCACGGCAGCAACAGCGGCGGCGGCGGCGGTGGTGCAGTACGCCAGTCAGCCTCGCCGCTGGCAACGCGCAGAACGGCTGGCGACCCAACTGTACGCCGCCCTCGACCATTTTCTCCGCTGGAGGCGTGCTGGTCGATCTTGTCTGATGAGTGCCGTCGCACTGCGGCATGGCAATGCGAGTGGACGCAACGGTCGCCGCAGCAGTTGACTTCGCGAGCCAGCGCCGTGCACCGTGTAGGGCTGCACCTCGCACCGCTGACACTGGTCGTCGACGTCGTGCCGCTGCGGCACCTGACGGACTTCTTCTTTACGGTGATGTGGCCGAGCGCGGTGCCGCAGAGCGACGACGGCGCGGGCTCCGTCAGCGCTGCGCCGGCCGCCTCTGCGTCTCGAAGAGGAAACAGCGCTGAGACGTCGGGTGCGGCACCGTCGAGCCCGGTGCTGGGCAATGGGGCTGACTTCCTCACCGCGCTGCATATGCCGACGCCGCGTCCTCTCACCCACATCGAGCAGCGCTGTGCGTTGGACCACGAGGCGCGGCTTATCGTTCTGCGCCGCAAGGTAGAGCGCCAGCACTCCGTGGAGTGGGACGTTCTCATCGACGGCGTGACGGTGTCGCTCTCGGAGGTGCCGGAGGTGCAGGGGTGTGAGCTGGTGGTCAAACAGCTCGTGTTGCGCAACGACATTGTGCATCGCTTGCAACGGCAAGAACGCCTGCAGAGCAGCATCAGTGGTGGCGGGGGAAACGAGTCCGAAGGAAGCAAGGCGACGACAGCGGTACTTGGGTCGGCGGATACGGACTGGTTTGATTACACCTACGTAAAAGCGGGCAGCACGAGCCTCGCCGTTTTTCTTCCGACGGAGAGTGGTGTTGCGGCGCAGACGACTTGCGTGGCGCAAGGCGGCACGAAAACACCAGTGCAATCGGTGGCGCGGCGGACCATCCTCGCTGACACGCCCTTTGCGGTGGTCGTCGAACGCAGTTTGCTGGGTCGGTGCTACCCGGAAAAGCCGCCGTACAAGCTGCACGTCTCATCTACCGCTGCTGTGCAGTTGTCGTGGTCGCGGTCGGCGCTGTCTGTCCTCGCGACGTCGTGTAGTACTCTGACCGACTTGGCGGCCGCCGTCGGTGAGACGGTGCTTCAGCGTGGCGGGGTCGCTGTGGCAGCCTCTGCAGAGGGAGATGAGAGCGAGGCAACGTCCACCTTTCACGTCGGCGTAGCGCCACATCTCACCCGCAAGGCTTACTGGAAGACTGCCGCCGCGTCGGACACGGAGCCGCCCCAGTTCTCGGAGGCAGCAGCGGCGGCAGTGGACAGTCTGGACCGCCCTGACCTCTTCTACAAGCAAATGCACCCGTTCTCTGCTACGCGGTTGGCGACGACGACAGCGCCGACGGCGGCGGCGGATGCTACGACACACTCGAAACGACGGGTGGACGTTCGCCGCGGCGTGTGCGTGCTCTACCACCCAAATCGGCTGTCTTTCCCGGCAGAGTACTACACACTACGTAGCGGGTGCACCCGAGTTCGCTGCACGGAAGAGATAGGCAAAGAAGAGAGAGCCGGTACCGCCTGCGTCCACCTGTACGTCTCGCAAGGCGGAGGTGACCAGGAGGTGGCGATGACCGTCGAAACCGACGCCGCGGAGCTGCTACTGCTGGAGAATGTGGGTGTGCCGCTGGCTCTTCTACACAACGCAGTGTGGCTGGCGAGTGCCGTGCGTGCGTGGGCGGCAGGCAGAGAAGACCACGTAAGACAGAACGACAGCAGCACGGCAGGCGTCCCTTCACCCAGCGTGGAGGAAGTTCAGCGTGCCTTGGAGCTGGTGCTGCAGCGAACACACCTGGTGCCGTGTCGATATGTGGCTTTCCAGTGCGCCAGCCTCGAGGAGGCTCGACGGATGGAGGCGGCGTTGCTGCGGTGCTGCGTCGCGCCGCCCGTCTCGCCGCTGGAGCTCACTCCTGCCGTCCAGGCCGCGTACAGCGCTGCTGTCGTCGCGCCAGAACTGCGGAAGCAGCCGCAGTGGAGTGCACAGGTGGATTTCCCGTCGTTGAAAATGACGTGCGAGGGTCGGGAGCCGGCCGCCTGCTGCGATGACCTGCCTCCCCAAGCATCCCCCCAAAACAGCACTGCGTCGGCTGAGCGGCGGGACGCCGTTCTCACCTTCACCCCTTTCTGTTTGCGCTACGACCGCTTTGCAGAAAAGCAGCGCTTCGAGTTGACGGTGGCGCAAAAGACGGAAATGTACGCCTGCGCATCGGCCGGTGCAGCAGACGCCGACACAGCCCGCCACGATGCACAGGCAAAGCTGCCGCTGCTGAAGATTGCCCCTCGCGCGGCGTCTCCGGCGTCCTCGCCGTCGCCGACGTCCCCCGCTGCTCTCTTCCTTCGCTTCGTCACCTACAACCGCCCCCAGCCGCTGCCATCCCCGAAGCGGTGCGGCATCTACATCGACGCCGCGTCTACCCTGAAGCTTCGCGTCGGCCCCGCCCTGTTCGACTGGGCAGAGGCGTGGTGGGACAGCTTTGGTCTGTTGACGAACCGTCTCTTTGCGGAGGAGGTCATTGTGGGCTACCCCTGGTGGACGCTTTCTGCGTCGTCTGCAACGACGGACACTGAGGACCCGTGGCACGGTGCGCGTGAGGCAGCGGCGGTGTGGGGCGGCGAGGAGGATTACGGTGGCCAGTCGATGAGTACCATGGTCGACTTCGCGGCGCCGGTGGTGGAGGTGGAGGTGGCGCAGCCGCTGCAGGCGTCATCGACACCAGCTGCGACGGCAGCACAACTGTTCGCAGAAGAGCGGGCAGTCGTTCGTTTTGCCGCTCGTGATGTGGCGGTGCAGTGGCGCTTGACCGAGGGGCTGAACTACGTGCAGCTGAAGGTGCAGAGCCCGGCATTGCAGTGGCGGCCTCTCATCGTTGCGGCTTCGGTAGAGCCGTCCGCAAACTGGACCACCGTGATCGATGCTGTTGCTGTTACAACAGCGGAGAACCTGTCAGCAAACAACGAGACGCCTGCGCTGACGGTGGAATGGAAGCTGCACAAGGCGCCGCCCATGGTGTCGCTGTCCGACTGGCTGTGCAGCACTGTGGCTGCCGTGAGTCGCCCAGGCGAAGCCTCCGACACGCAGCCGTCCACCGGCTTCCGCGATTGCCAGGAGATGGACGTGTCGCTTGGCGGTGTGACGCTGCTCTACTGGCATCCGCTTCTGATGCAGCTGATACAGCTGATGCAAGAGGCTGTGTTGCGGCGCGGTGTCACACTGGTCAACCGCGAACCCTGTTGGTTCAACAACGGTGTGCTTTACTGCCCTCCAGTGACGTGGCCGGTGCAAGGGCTGCCTAAACTGGCGGAGATCTCGTGGGAGCGTTTGCGCAAGTCGGCAGTGCTGCATCGCGTCGTGCTGCAGATGCCAGGCGACGTGCGCTGGATGGAAAAGGTAGGCAGAGGTGTGGCGGTCACGCGCGCGTGCGAAATCGCGGTGGATACTCTCACGTACACCGATCAAGTTTGTGGGCAGCTTGCGGCGGACAATCCCACGCCGACGGCGGCCTCCCCACTCACTCGCCACCGCAACTCCTGCGGTGTGTGGGATGTGGCGGAGCAGAAGCACGTGCTCGCCTTTCGCGGAATGACGCTCCGCCGCGGCGCGGCATCCACGATGCTGTCGTCGACCTTCAACGCCTCCTTCCCCAACTGGACGTTCACGCTGACACTTCCCGTTTTTCAGGCGTCCTCGGTGTGGAAGGAGAGGGAGGCGTGGCACAAGACGTTTCACGTGTGCTTCCACGGCAGCCCCATCAGCGCAGTCCAGCAAACGAGGGGCGTTGCAGCAACGTGGAAAGGAAGTTGCGGAGACCTCGCCGCTGTGCTCAACCTACTGCACGCCAACTACGTCGCCGGCAACGCGGCGGGCAACGCCACCACAGAAGACGGCTCCGTCGACACGTCCCCCGCCAGTCTACTGCGATCGGTAGTCGAGACGAGTACCTGGGCTCTCGACGTCGAAGCGGACTTCACGGCGTCTGTTCTGCCCAGCGATCTGAGCCCTTCCGCGTGCAACATCGAGCTTGGTGGTGCGCACGCTGTGATGGACCGCAGTCGTGTCGGGGAGCTCAGCTGCACACTGGATACGCGCCGGCTCCTTGTGGAGGGCGGGGCGGGGCACCACACAGGTGGAAATGGCGGCGAGGAGAGTGAGATGGTGCCGCTGCTCTGCTTCCCAGCCAGTGTGTCGTCGACTCCTCCTCCTCCTCCCACGTCGTCGGCGCCGCTGCTCCGCCTGCAGTACGGCTGGCGCTGGCTGACGGAGGAGGGCTCGCCGAGCACTGCACAGGGAACCATGGATCACGGCAGCGCTGCAGCGCGCGCTGTGTACGCCACACTGGACGCGACGGACTGCCTCCGTGTCACCGCGGATGGCGGCGCACTGGTACATGCGCAGTCCATCCTGCAGTCGACGTCGCTCCGCGACAGCGTGAGCCGCTACTCCGCGCCAGCCGAATCTCCGTCAAAAGGGTGGGAGAAGATTGCGGTGAAACTCCAGCTGGCGCAGTTGGCGTTCCAGTTGCCCTGCAATGATGCAACGTCTGCACCTTCCCGCGATTTGCGTCTCTGTGTCGCGAGCTCCGGCGTGGTGGCACGGCTGCGCAGTGACGGGGCGGCGTGGCACGGCATGCTGCACGTGGGCAGCCTCGTGAACTGCGTTCTGTGTGACCGCCGCGACAGCTCCGCCCCCACCGTCGAGTCCGTCACGCCTCTCCTGCTGCAGCAGCCGGCTGGGTGGACGCCGCCGGCCGCGTCGGCGCCGCGCGTGGCGTGGCGGTCGCAGTCCTCGCCGTCGCCGACACGGTACTCGCCGCAGCGCATGGACGTACCGCGACCGGCGCAGTCCGACATGCTCGATGAGCTCTTTGGTGAACTGCCCTCTCCCGTAGCCACAGCATCCCCACTGAGCACAACGCAGTCGAACACACAAGCAGAGGGTCCTGCCTCACCACGCACGGCATCGCAAGCGGAGGCACCCTCGTTGTCACAGTCGTCGCTGGGCACCGCAAGCGTCGAGAAGTGGCTGGCGGTGGAGTTCACTCACTCCCCGGCCAAGTCGACCTTTTCCGCTGCCTTGATGCCGCTCTGGCTGCTGACGCCGTCCATGCCGCACCTGTCGCTGCTGCTTTCGGGACTACGTCAGCAGCTGGGTCGTGTTGCCGCAGGGCTTCAGCCAAGCGACGTTTCGACCGTTTCGCCGCCTTCGACAGAGGCAACGGTGCAAGGGCAGCCGCGCGTGTGGACTGTCCACGTCAACGTCGGCGCCGTGTCCGTGTTTGTGGTGCCCAAGGAAGTCACGGTTGGTGTACAGGACTGCACGGCTCGGCAAGTCGAGGACGCCGTCAAGCAGGCGCTGAACGGCGAGGCGCTGCTGGTTGCCACGGAGGCCATCGTTGTGGCGTGGGACTCTGGTCTCGCCGCCGCGCGCGACTCGCACCGTTCCGCCTCCCTGCCGTCGCCGGCGACGGAGAAGGCACCGACGGTCCTGCAGCTGCGCAACACGTCCATCTGCGCGCTGCGTGGGTTGCAGCAGTGCGTTGTTTTGCTAGAGCGCTTCGGCATCCGTGTGACGCGGCAGCTGCACGCCGGAGGAAGTGGAGGGGCGCCGCTGGAGGAGTGGAAGCTCTCGCTGGACCCGCTGCAGCTGACCCTCACGCAGTTTCACTACGCCGCCCTGCTCCGCCTGGCGTTTCAACAGACATCGTTCCTCGCAACGCTGTTGAGCTCCGCCTCAACCGCCTCGCAAACACTGGCCGCCGCTGCGGCCGGCGCCAGCGAAAAGGCAAACGAAGTTTCCACGCAGGCCCGAGTGCGTCCAAACTGGACTGACACCACTGGGACGTCAGCCTCGCCGACACCAGGGCAGGCTGGTACGGGTGCTGCCCGCAGCTTTCGCCTGCTGCTGACTTCGCTGAGCCTCCGGGTCGAGGAGGACGGCGAAGGCAGGGACGCTGCCGCGCACGCCAGCACGCTGACCGCCGTGTATTTGGAACTGGAACAGTTCGATGCGACGTACTACACTGGCGCAGTGTCCGAAAGGCCTGCGCAACCAACTCCATCTACGTCGCCAACGTCCACAGCCAACAACACAGGCGGTGCTCGCAACGCATCCAGTGCGTCGCTGCGCTTCGCCGTGCGTGTTCAGAGCTGCCTGGTAGGCACCGAAGGTGCCATCCCGACCTTCTCACTGGCGCCGCCGGTGGCATCCTCCTCGGCGGCATCCACCGCGGCTTGCGAATTGTGCATCTTCGAGGATGGCGCAACAATGGTGAAAAGCGGCCAGCTGCACGTGAGGCAGGTCACCGTTACTGTGGAGGCCATCCCCGTCATGGCGTGGGTCGACTTACTCTACGCGCCGTATCTTCAGATTGCCGTGCCGGACTACCAGACGGCGAAGGAGCTGGTCATGCTGCGGGACCTGTGGCTCACCGACGACCTTGTGCTGACGGAGCGGACTCCGCTGCGGGCGGTGAACAAGTCGTACAGCCTGCTGTACCTCTACGGCAACGGCCGCACTATCTACCTCAACGCGGCGCGGCGTGGGCAGCTGATCTTGCTTGACGAAGGGATGACGCTGCGCATCATGCACGCCATCGTTTGCATGGAGGCCGACTCAATTGAAGCCTACGTGAGCGCGGGCAACGGATCTTACGTGGTGCTGGACCGTGATACGTGCACGGTGGTGCGGCCTTCGGAGTCCGCAGCGGCAGCGGCGGTCCAACCGGACATGGACGACCTTTTCTTTTCAGCGGAGCAGCCAGCGAGCACGGTCAAAGCGCCGCTGCCACTGCAGACGTCAACGGGGGCCAAGTGGTCTGACTTCGATGGGGACGTGCAGGTGCGACTGCGCATTCCAGAGCCGCGGTCGGCTTTCTTCATGACACCTGCCGCCTCTCCTCTCACTGCAGGCCCTGCCACAGCTGCACCAGCACCGCCCGCGGCTCAACGCACGCTTGTCCTCTACAGCGACATGCGCCTCTCCCTCGTCAACGCAGCATCTGCCGTGGCTGGCGAGCGTGAAGTGAATGGTTCTTTCGTCCTTGAGCACGCCGGCGTTCGCAACGAATTCGTCACGGCGCAGGGCGTCACCGTCACCACCGCCGACCTTATCTCTGACTGGGCCATGACAGTGCAGTACATCGAGGAGAAGAGCGTGATGGACGGCACCGAACACGTTGACGATACGGCGGATATGAGAAGCCCCCTGCAAAGCAGCAGACGCTGCCCCTCCACGACGTCGCGGCGGCGGCGGCGTGTGCAGCACCTGCGCAGCGTCTCCCTCGACTCCAGCACTGGTGTGGAGATGCGGGTGCAGTACAGTGACGTCTTTTTCGTGCTGCGGGCCGCCCGACACGCGCAGGCAGCGTTTGCGAAGTGGAAGGACGCGGTGCGGCAGGACTTGTGGTCTAGCCTCGCCGCGCTGCCACGCAGCTGGGACGTTGAGGAAGTGGATGGCGACCTCGTCAAGGAGTCGCTGATGCGGGAGAGGAGCGCAACAGGGGCATCCCTCTATGACGGTGACAGCAGGAGCAGCAGAGCCGCAAGCAGCTTCATGGCCACCGCCGCACCGCGCAGGGAAGACAGCGTCGTGACGTGCACTTCGCTGCGCGTGCAGATTCCCTACGTGAGCTTCTGCGCCGTAGATGATAGTCTCAACACTGACACGCCGCTCTTCTGCTGCTACGTCAACGAAATCCGCACGCCGAGCTTCCTTCTCGAGTCCCCGCACGTGAAGGCCGAGATGCAGTTCACCGTCCAGCTGGACTACTACGAGCTTGCGCAGTCGCAGTGGTCGCCGGTGCTGGACCCTTTGCAGGTCAACCTGGCGCTCAACTGGCGGCGCAACACGAGCATCCTCGACGTCTACAACCGCCAGGGCTACGTGCGGCTCGCCGTGCAGACGGCCAGCGTGCGATGCTACTTCGCGCTGGGCTTGTTGCGCAACCTGCGACAGCTGCAGCTGCTCCGTGCCAAGTTTGAGGCGGCGGGGGTGGAGGAGATCGTCAAAGCTGCGGCGAGCAACGGAGATGACGCACCCAGCGCCGCGACCGCATCCGCGTTTCACGCCTTCAGCCTGCTGCAGACAACGGGGGTGGCGCTGGTGGCGCGACTGCCAGAGTGCGTCTCCGGCGCCGCGCGCTCCAGCGTACACGGCAGCCACGCCTCCTCGTCTGCGCGTGAGCTGGCCTCGGGTGAGTCGTGGGCTTTCAACCTCCCTCGTGCGCAGGGCAAGGAGCTGCCGCGCTCGCAGCAGAAGATCATTGTGCAGGAGCACCGCCACCACCGCGACGCTGCCGATGCCGATGCGTCGCGCGGCGCGGTGGTATCTGTGGCGGCTGTCGGCGTGCAGCGCGCCTGCCTCAGCACCGCGGGGCCGCTGCAGCGCTACGTCGTGGCGGATGTCTCCGTGCTACCGCAGCAGCAGGGGCAGAAGCAGATCCACCTCCACTCCATCATTCTTTTTCGGAATCGGCTCAGTGTCGGCGTGATGCAGCTGGCGGCCAACGAACGAGGGACCTACGACGTTGTGGATGTGGTGCCAGGGGGTGCGGCGCAGTACGTGTCTGTCGAGGCTCTCCGCCGCCGCGTCTGCTTGGCCCTCGCGGCACCTGGCGGTTCGTCCGCCAGTGGTGCTGTCCCCTCGGAGCAGCGGCGTTCGTGCCCATTTCGACCAGACGCTGTCGTGTCCCTCGGCGTGTCCTACGACGCGCTGCCGTGCCTTGTCAACAACACATTTCTTTGCGTTTCGGCCGCCCCGCTAGCTCCGACAACAGTCACAGCAGGGCCACCGCCACGGTGCAAAGCTCGCCAGCAGCGTCGCAGACGCGTCTCGCCAAGGGTAGGCACTTCGACATCTACAGCAGCAGAGAGAGCAAGGCGTACTTCCTGCTGCGCGTGCGAGCAGCTACGGAGCAGCCGGCGGATATTCGGCGCTACCCGGCTCTTGCCCCGCTGGCCAGCGTCGTCGTGAGCGCTGAGGCGGCCGTGACGATCCACAACGCCGTTGGCGTGCCGCTCACGCTGACGCTGCTGACGCGACGGGTGCGGCCGGGAATGCGCGTGGGGCTCCTCGACACCACCCCGGACATCACCGTCTACGCCGCAGTCCACACCGCAACGCTGGCAGCCAACACGAGCTACGGGGCAACGGAGATGGACCCGCTCGATGACGTGTGCGTCAGCGTGGCACTGCAGCAGCCGAACGGGAGTACGCTGCTGCAATGGTCGTCGCAGCTGTCCGGGGTTGGCAGCGGTGCGGAGAGCGTCGGCACGGCGTATTACCCGCCCGCGTGCGTTTACTGCGGCGGCGGGCGGGGCCGGCGTGACAGCCAGCTCATCTTGGCGGACCCTGCCACTGGGGCAACGCTGGTGCTGTACATCAAGTACACGAAGGGACTGGTCACGCTGTACTGCCCCCACTGGATTGTGAACGAAACACAGCTGCCGTGCAGCTGGCGGACACATCCTCGCCGCACGCCAACGCAACGGACCGAAGCGGCAATCCGATTGCCGGGCTTGGCGGTCGTACCGTGCGCAGCGCCACAGTAGCAGCCTGGGACGGTGCACCTCAGCAGCTGCAGCAGCCGCCGCCGCAGCAGCAGCAGCAGGTCAGCGTAACTTGCGGAATGTCTGACAGTGGGAAGGCAGCTGCCAGCGCGCCTGTGTACCTGTACAACAGCCTCCGCGCTGAGTCGTGCAGCAAAAACAAGAGCAACGCCGGCACCAACGGGCTCTTTGTGCGTGTTTGGGAGGCTGCGACAGGCGACTCCAACGAAGTCGCGTGCTTCTCGGACTGGTCGCAGCAGGCGCTGTCGGTGCACGAGGTTGCAGAAGTGCAGGTCGTCACCTGCGCCAGCCGCCGCGTGCGTGGGGCAATGTTCGTTCTCTCTTGTCGCGTGGAGCTGGGCAGCCAGACGGACCTGCACGCCTACAGCGACACCCGTGTCATCTACGTCCGCCCGCGCTGGGTGCTGATGAACAAGTCACCGTACACGCTGTGCTTCTCGCAGAGTCTGCCGGGCGTGGGCCGGAGCGTCACCGACCCGCCGCTTGCGCGCGTGAAGGCGTTCTCCGACACCACCGTGCCCTCTGTTGCCGCTGCTGCAGCCAGTCAGGGCGGCCGCTTAAACCCGCTGGTCGCCTTCGCCATCAGTGACGATGCCCAGCACAATGTGCAGCAGTGTCGGTGGAGCTTCTCCCTTCCCATCAATGTGGTGCACGAGGAGTCGGTCAACCTTGTTTACCACAGCCTCATCCCTCTGGCGGAGTACTGGCCGCAGAGCTTCGGCGATCCATCCAGCAACGGAAAGCACGCAGCGCAGCGGATTCCTGACAGTCTGCCACCGCTGCAGCCGGAGGACATCAAGGAGATCAAGGGGGAGCTGTTTGTGGACCGAGAGGAGACGAAGGTGTTCACGACCACCGCGTACACCTACAAAGGCTGCATGATGTGTGTGGAGATCGAAGAAGCCGCCCAGCCACCGATCGTCGTTGAGAACCGCACGTCGTACACAGTGTGCTTCCAGCAGCGCGGGGTGCGACGCCTCTCCACCGTCTTCCCACGGTGCCGGAAGGCGTGGACGTGGGACGCACCGACGACGGGCCCGAGCACGCCCGCCATTGTGGAGCTGTGGCTCGCCCCGCAGCAGGACTCGTCCAGCGGAGGGGGCGGACACCACACGCCTAGCGCACGTGAGAGTCCCTCTCCCGCCGCGGCTGCAGGGGCGTCGCGTCACACGGCGTGCGTGCTCAACTTCGATCCCCAGCAGGTCGGTCAGCAGTCGCGCAGCAGCGGTGGCGGCTTCCAGCAGGAGATAGAGGTGGTGGACCCGGTGCACGGCACGTCGTCCATGCTGTTCGTGCGAGTCCGCGGTGTCCATGGGCTGAGCTACGCCGTCAGCATCACCACCGAGGCGACGATTGACGCCTATCGCACCCTGCCGTACCCACAGCTGTCCTTTGCGCTGCAGGTGGAGAGCGTCTACGCGCTGCTCTGCGGCGAGGGTGGGGAGTCGGTGCTGCTGTGCGGCATCGAGCCGCTGTCCTTCGCCTTTGCGCAGGGCGTGCGTCGCCGCCGCGATGGCGCGAGCGTTGCGGAGGTAGCCGCGGCGGGTGATGCGGAAAGCGCCGACACAGACGTGCAGCGGCTGCAGCTGCGCTTTCACGCTTTCCAGGTGGACGACGAGAGGACTGGAGCGAAAGAGCGCGTGGTGGCGCAGCTGGTGGATGACCGGGAGAGTGGCTTTCAGATTGAGCGCAAGCTGCTGCGCACCACCCCTATTCTGTATTGCTCCCTCGCCGCCTTCCGGCTGACACCGATCGAGCTGCACGTCGAGGATAGCTTCATTACCGCGATGATGAACTACCAGGAGGTGGTGCGCAGTACCTGGGATGCTGTCTGGCCAACGCAGCGCACTGCAGCCACAACAGCGCAGCTGCCGTCCGGCGCTATCACCGCCTGCCCGCCATGGAAGAAAGACCTCACCACCGCCCTTACCGTAGCCCGCCACGTTTACGCGGATCTCGAGGAGAGCACGCAGACGTCACTCCTGCGGGGCAGCCGGGGCCGCCACGCCACCGCAGCGCCGCTGTGGAGCCGCGTCGTCGCAATCGACCAGCTCTCCGTCGATCCCATTCTGGTGTCTCTGTCACTCTACCGCTCCCCCGGTGCGGCGGACGACCCGCTGTGGAAGATCGCCGGCGCCGCCAGCCTCCTTGTCGGCTCGACACAGGATGCCCGGCTGCAGTGGGACGCCGTGCAGCGCCGCCGCGTGTGCGACACGATCTGGCACCTCTTCTTCGTCCACCGCGACGCCTACCGCGATCAGATGAAGAAGCAGTACATGAGCCTGGTGAACGTGATGGGGCTGGACACGATGCGCAACTTCGTGTCCGACCTGCTGAACGCCTACGGCGATGACCCGCGCGACGGCAGTGGCGGTGGTGGCAACAACAGAGCGACGGTGCGTCGGCAGAAGCCGCGCCAGCCGCTGCGCCGCAACGCAAAGCTGTGCCTTGACCAACCACGGCAGGCCCGGGTGCGAGTGTCGCGTGGGGGCGACGGTGTAGCACCACCGTCGTCAGAGACCGAGGCGGCCGAGGCTGAGGCCTTCACCGCAACGACGGCGTGGCTGCAGCAGGTGCGAGACCGGCAAGTCCCGGTGAACGCGCAGCGTAGTGTGACGGTGGCCGAGGTGGCCCGCAGCTACCAGTGGGCCGCCTTCCTTTCCGTCGCTCAGCCAGCTGAGGTGCGCGCGTTTGGTGGGTTGGCGCTCTCGCGCTGCGTGGCCGAGATGGCCGCCACGCCTCGACACACGCAGACAAGCCGCGAGGGCGGCACCCGCTGTGTATCGGCGCAAGAGGTCGTCACGACGAGCACCGGTGCGGCCCGAGTGCAATGCACGCGGTGTGTGGAGTTGGAGGCGTTGCGGGTGCGGCGCATGCGGGACGGCGCCGCCACGCCGCTGCCACACCCGATCACAGAAGGCGGTCTTACCTGGGAGGAGTTCGCCCACCACGTGAACTGGTACGAGTTTACAGACATGTGCAGCGACGACGAGGTTTGCAAGTACGCCTCGCTTGTTCGCACCGCTGCAAGTGAGGCCTCTAGCAACGTCTGCCTAATCTCCTGGAACTGAAAAGCTGCTTCTGCGATTCTCCACTCTCCAGCACGCGGTTAAAAGGGCTGTTTTGTTTTGTTTTGTTGTTGTTGTTGTCGTTTTCCCAGTCGGTCTTTTCTTTTTTTTCTCCTGCTTCTTTTCTCTCTGCCGTAGCGTTTCCGAGTTTTATTTCCTAAGTGAAACCCAGAAGCGAAACAAATGGTTCTACCTTAGCTGCTGGTCGGAGTCTCATTGCATGTTGGTGCATTGCTTGCCAGCCCAACAAAAATAAAAGACGAAGAAGTAGCCCTCGCTGCTCCCACACGCTTTTGTATCGACCGATCGTCATGCAAACATCCTAGAATCAACCTTCACTTCACCCTGCCACCTCCCTTTCCTCGTTCCTCCATCGGTTCATCCTCCCCACAAACGGCGCTTCTATTCCCTCCTCCTCCTCTTCTTCTTCTTCTCTCAAGTCCGCGTTGCAGTTTATCACAAACGAACATCGTGTGCGGCAAGCAGTATTTCCTTTTTCTCTTCTACCTCGCTCGTCTCTCTCTTTTCCACACCGCTATAAAACAAACATCATCCGAGTGCAAATACAAAAAAAAACCCGTACTCTCTTCTTTTCTCTTTCTGTTTCTTTTTTCTTGTCGCCGGTAGTTGACAAAACAAAAAAAAGGCAGCCCTTTTTCTTACGCTGCGTTTCTTTTTCTTTTCACATACACGCGAAAAGCCTTAGGAGCAAAAATAAAAAATCAAGGATCTTTGTCCTTCTATTTCAGGTGTTTTTCCCCCCTTTGTGTATGTGTGTGTGTGTGTGCACGCTTTGTCTCGCTTCCTGCTCTGGCAAAGCTCATTTAATATTTCGTTTGTATTCGCTGCGGTCTTTTTTACAAATTGCAAGCATTTCTTCTCTCTCTCTCTCAGCAGTGTTTTTGCTCTGTCAGCTCGCGTTGCGCTGTTGCCCAATCTATCAGAAAGAAACGACAAGGTTATTCTCCCCTCATTTGCTTTTCGAATTCGCTGACATCTAGGCAGTCGCCGAACTATCCCAAAATCTTTTTTTTTTATCAAAACTGTTTTTGTTCGGTTTCACATCGAGATCTAATATCTTTTTTCTTTTACCGTTTTCTCTTCTCTTCTTTTTTCTTTTTTATTCTGACCACAGTTTTATTTCTTCTGCGATCGATTGTAGTGGTACACTTTGAGGACTCTCGTCTTTTGTTTTCCTCCTTTGCTCCCAAGTCTGCCGTTGCGAATTTGTATATCCTTTTTTTTTTTTGGCTCTCTTCCTTGTTTGCTCTAGTTTTAAATCGACTTGTCTGTGCGTATCTTTTGTAGCTCGGATTTCCTTTTTACTATTCGTAGTTTTGTTGTTGTTGTTTTCTCTCTGTGAGTGCGTTCAACGTTTTCATTTGCTTCCTTCTTTCTCTTCTACCTTCTTTTGAAAATCACCACCGGTCGTATCGCGTGGGTTCAGAAAGCACTGCATACAAAAGTGCTTTAAGAGCTAGCCTGTAATCGTTGAGAGCTCCATTCGTTCTTCTTTGCTGTGTTGTTGACACAAGTTTAATACATATCTCTTCACCGCTTTTTTTTCCCCTCTTATACGTTTCTGTCAAGTAGTGGTAGTCCTTTCCCTCTCCGGTTACATCAAAAGGTGAACAAGTTGTCTGCGCGTATAAATCATTGTTTCGTTTTCTTTCTTTTTTTTTTACTATTGCTGTCCCTTTTCTTTGGTTGTCTTTTTTTTTACACTATAAGTTTTCGTTAGTAGCTGATCGACTATACGGAGTGTCTTGGTGTACTTTCATTAAAGTACGATACACACAGTACAGAGACACCGTTGCGACCATGCAGACGGACGGGTTCAGCGATGCCGCAAAGAAGGAGCAACCGATTGGGAAGACGATACGCGAGCCGATAGACCCGCGGCGCGACGCCAGCGACACCGCCTCGGTCCCCAGCACGTCACAGCACTCCAGCCCGCACGCCGAGGAGCTGAACCACGCGTCCAGCTCGTCGCTGGCCTCGCAGGGAACCACTCGCTCCCCGTACCTTGCCCTGCCCTCCCACTTTGGCAGTCCGTCGTCACGCACGCAGCACATCTCAGGCGAGCCGAACGCGAACATGCTCGGCTCCAGCAATCCCACTGCGCACGCGAAGCTGCCGCAGGTCTACTCGCCGCAGCTGCGCAACTCCGCCAGCGGCCCCCTCTCGCCGCTGCCGTCGATGAAATCCAAGTCGACGAATAACGTCCACGGCGCACTTCGCCTCGACTCGCAGCTGCTCGGCTCGCCGTGGAGCGGCAGCCACGCACTGCCCCTGGTCCAGCCGATGCCGTCGCCCACGCGTGGCGGCAGTGGTGCAGCCAACGCAGCGGCGGCGGCGGCGTACTCAACCTACTGGAACGCCACCTCGAGCCCGGTGCCCTACCCGTGCGGCTCTCCCACCGCGTACAGCAGCGCCATGCGCATCATGTCCCCCTCCGCCCAGTCGCTCCGCCAGCAGCAGTTCCACAGCAATGACGACGGCTCGCCGGTGCAGTTGAGCATCTCGACTCTCGGGCATGAGCCGAACTCGATCGGACCCGGCGCCGCGGGCTTTGCGTCGCCGGGAAGCAGCGGCGGCACGCTGCACTCCGCCATCCTCGATGCCCCGCTGCAGGTCTCGCTGGTGCCGCCGCCGTGCCGTGACGAATACCCCTTCTTCAGCTTCGGGCAGTCCATTCTGCAGTCGACGCCCTTCACGCCGACGATCCAAACCCCCACCTCGCGTGGCCACTCCATCTACCACGACGCCATGCTGGAGTTGTCGCAGCACCGGCAGGAGCAGGACAACCCCCTTCCATCTTTCACTCCGAGAACACGCGGCCGGCTGGGCACGACTGCACGCCGGCCAGCCTGGCCGGTGGCTTGGGCGGCAACGTGTCGTCGGCCAGCATCACGCCCCTCACGATGGAGGTGGGTGGGTCGCCGCAGCACCACCTGCCGCCGCGTGCGACGAGCGAGACGTCCTTCGCCTCCGGCACCGGCGCCGTTGTGCCGCCGCGCTTCCCTGACGGCGCGCTGGTGGAGTGGACGAAGCTGGCCCACCTCTCACCTCCCAGCCCACGGCTGCCGGAGCCGCTCACGGCCCGACCCAACGCCGACGACGACGACGACGTGGACAACGAAGTCCGCCGTGCGTCGCGCAAGCGCGGCCCGGCCGCCGAGGACGACGACGACGACAGAGACGACGCGGAGGCTGGCGTGGACGAGTCGAACCGCAGCAGCCGCAACAGCACCCCTGGCGCGCCACCGTCCAAGGCCGACAACACATCCATCTCGCCGAACGCCGCCCCCGACAGCGTCGACGGCGACAGTGCGGAGAAGCAGCTCCAGCAACTTGGGGAGCTAGGCCGCACCAAGCGTCCACACGAGACGGACACCAACAACGTCACCGGACCTGATGAGGCAAGTGATGCGGAGATGAACAACGTCGCGGCCGTGTCGCTCTCCGACGCCAACTACGTCTACAGCGAGAAGCACGCAAAGGCTGCGGCTGTGGCAGCGGCAGCGGCAGCCGGCGCGACGCCGCTGGAACGCGGCAGTGACGGCCCTGCGGTGCAAATTGCCACGCCGCAGGCGATCTATTCGCGGCGCTTCAACCTGCAGCCGAGCACACCTGGCGTGGCGCCGCCGTCCGCCAACCTTGCCGGTGGCGCGGCAGACTTCCACTTATTTATGCCGTCTCCGGTGGACGAGAGCTCGCACGGCTTCGCGGCGCTCCGGGACGGCGCGACGCACCACAGCCCCTCCGAGCACAGCACCTCGACGCTGAGCCTAGTGCCGAACTTCGGTGTGTGGCAGGCCTCGCCGACGCTTTTCTCAACCTGGCAGTCGGTCAGCATGTCGCCGTCGACGGCGCCGAGCGTGCGCGCTGCGCTGGACGACCTACTGGAGGTGTTGCGCCTGCTGCAGAGCGACATCGACAACGTCTACACCCGCGTCTCGAGCAACGAGCACACGGTGCGGCACTGGGCCAGCTGCACGCTGAGCGCGCTGCTGCACCTGACGGTGGAGGTCTCGCACAGCGTCCACCTCTCCGCTGCCGAGGAAGAAGAAGGAGAACGGCCGCGACGAACGAGGAGGCGAATCATGACGGCCTCAGCTTTGCGCAGCTGCGCGCTGAGTTGCAGTGCGGCGCCGGTGGCTGTGTGGAGACGCTCCGCAGCACCATCCCTGCCGTCCAGCGGGACCGCGACATCTTGGAGCCGCTGCTGCTCACGAGCATGCTGGCTCGCGGCGCCATCACGTCCCTCCTCCAAAGCCTCGAGTGTGCGTACTCGCGCAGCGACGTGCCCGGTACTGCTGGGACGCTGAAGGTCATTGACGGGCACGACGCCGCCACCGCCGCCGCGGCAACCACGGTGGCGACTGCCACGAACACCACCACCGTTCCCGACAACCGGCGCATCTCCACCGTTGTGCCGATCCCTGCGCCGCTGACGGCAGAACGTATTGAGGCACTGATGGACAGCAGCGTCCTCGCCAAGGAACTGGGCGGTGAATGGCGCCAGTTTACCTCCGACTACAACCGCAAGGTTCTGCGCTACCTCTTCCTGCGCGTGCTGTACGCCCAGCTCAGTGGCGGCAACGACGACGGCCACAGCGACGGCGTCAGCGTCGGCAGCGGTCACGGCACGTCGTCGTTGGTTGACGGCACCTCGCTGCACGGCAGCCCGGCTTCTTCCACCTCACACGGTGGTGGCGGGAATGCCGGCAGCTGGACCTCCACTTTGCGCACGATCGAGTCGGCGTGGGCGGACGATCAGCTGAAGCGGTGGAACGCTGTCTTCCAGCACAACGCCTACAAGGCAGACCACAAGACTGTCTTCAAAGGCGACACTGCTCCGCCGATAGATGAAACCACCACGGCGCTGCTGCGGGAGGTCTTCTGCCAGGACTTCCCATCCTATGAGGTCGTCTCTGAGGTGTTCTCGGCCTTTCGCGAAGGGGAATGCTGGCGCTGCTGGTACGTTCTGCTCGGCCAGATGATGGCGTGCGCCTTCCACGTGCAGGACAAGAAGGAGTTGTACGAGTACGTGGAGAAGCAGTTTCTCGAGTCGCCGACGCCGCCGGCCAGCGCCGCGCTGCACGCCATCAGCACCGGCCGCATCACGCTGGAGCAGGTCGAGGAGGCGCTGGACCGCGTCGAGGCCTCCCTCACCGCGATGGAGGAGCAGGGCAAGGCGAAGCGTGTCGCCGTCCTGCAGCTTCTGCTCCGCCGCATCTTTGTGCTGGGTGTCGTCTCTTCCGTGCACCGGGCCCTGGGCAAGGATGCCGTCGTGTCAGATGCCCAGCTGGCCACGTACGTGCAGGTGCAGCGCAAGTCGCTCGAAGAGGTCGAGGCGCAGCTCACCGCCGAGCACGCAGAGGGCCGCACGCACGTCAAGTGCATCCGCGCCTTTCTCACCCTTTTCTCCGGCAGCGCATCGCAGAACGAGTCGAAGGCGAGTGTGGCCACGCTGGACGGCGCCGCTGAGACGCACCTGTTGCCTGGCACCACGACGCCGCCAATGCCGGTCCCGTCGCCGGACCCGCAGTGGAATACGGTCACCGTTGGCTCCCTCGCCACCCTCCTTGCCGGCGCGCGGTCGTGCAGCGGCGCGACGGAGCGCAGCGACGATGTTGCAGGAGCCGCCGACACCATCCACAGCAGCAGTGACCGCAGCGACGACGAGGAGGCACTGCGGCGCGCACGCGATGCACTTGGCCTCGTCCGGGACGTCTGTGCGCGGATCATGGAAACGATCGGCAGCCTCTGCGCACTGCTGCAGTCGGATGTGGACGTGACGGCACCGGCAGCGCGCGACTACGACGTGGCGCCGACAAAGCTGCCGGCGCCGACGACGCGTGCGCTGCGTCGCCTGCAGGCATCGTTGATCGAAGCGCATCGATCCGTGATGGTGTGCTTGGCCTCTCTCCATTTAGATTAGACAGCGTCTGTAGAAACGGACTGCCGTGCTGCTTGCAGTTTACCGCATCTTCGTTAAAACAGACAAAAAAAGAATGAAAAGACTGTTTGCTAAAGCGTCTCTCAGTTCACTGGTGTTGGTGGTGGGTGGAGCTGCTTCAATAGGTCTGTGCGAAGGCCGCCGAGACTCTTTACTTTTTTTGCATAGAATCTTAACAAAAATGAAGGCAAAAAAGGTAAAGAATGCTCACACATAAGACACGCTGAAGCCTTGTACAGCATGCCAAAATCACTACTTAATCATAAACAGGAAGTGAGCACTGTGTTTCTGTGTGCGTGTGCATATGTGAAAGGCAGGCTGACTGGCCACTCTTATAATCAAAAGCTGTTGGATTTCATTGTTTATGTTCCTTTTTTTTCTTTTTTTTAACCCGGCGTTTTTGATTCGCGCCTCTGTTGACTGCGTTGTGATCCCTCACCTCTACCCCTTTCTCTCGGCTAAACCGTGGGTTGTTCCCTATAGCATTCGTGTGCACCGTCTCTTTGAAAAATGCTGCTTTGTTTCTTCCTGCTTGTTTCATTTTTTTCTTTTTTCTTTTTTTTAATGGCGTGTAATGGTTGGATGTGAAGGTAAAAGACGCACCCCCAATGCTCATCGCAAGAATAGCATTGCTGCCGCTCAGTCTTGTTACTTTTTTTAATTTTGTCTTTTTGTTTTTCTTTTATACACTTAAAGTAGTATTACTCCTATTTTCTCTAGAAACCAAGCACGCATCCACCCCTTTTCATTTCTTCTTTTTTTTTTTTTGCACGTAATGATCTGAGCTGCAAGTACTATGGTGGGGAAAAACATGTTCTCCTCTGACAGGGATGAATTATGCATACTAATAGTCTTCTCGCAGTTGATACTATTGTTCTCATTCTATTGCCTGTGTGTGCTGCGTCTGTACGTTTGTGTGTGCGTGTGTGTGTTTTGTTGACTCATTGATATCTTCAGAAGCAATGCTTTTATCTTAATCCTTTTTGTGCGCCACTCTGAAACTGTGTCTGTATTGTCGTTGTTGGTGTCTGTGATGGACACGCGTTTGTGTCAACGCAATAGATGTAATTTGTCGACGCTTTTCTTTTATAGACGCGTAGCTGCGTTCCGAGCGACGTATTTCGAGTTGCTGATTTGGCTCATACCGCTCTTCTTCTTTTTTTTTCTGTGATAAGCTGTCTTGATTTTTTTTCTCATTTTGATCCTTTTCTTCCATTATACTTCAGAAAGAGGTCGTTTTCTGTTTTCATGCTGTAGTTTTTCTCTCCTTCTTCAGTAGTAGTAGTTGCTGAGGTTGCTACCTCTTCTCTCTCTGCAAGTCATGCCTACAATGGCGGCACTTTGGTTTCATTTCTTTCTGACGTTTTCCTATCTTCCATTGCCTTCTTCCTTTTTTTCTCCAATAAATCTGTTTTCATTCTTCCTCGTTTACTTCTCCATTCTCGCTAACTCTTTTCGTCACGTAAATCTCTTCCCGAACAACAACAACAAAAAGATCTGAGCTGATGGTAGAACTGTCCATCACAAAAAAAAAAAACACTTAGCATTTCGTTTGCACACTGCATCAACGAAGAGCGGAAAACGTCTTAAGGCATGGGCTCTTGGTACACGTACGTCTGTGTTTACTCTCCCTATAGCGCCTGACTGTGTTGGTCGCCTGTTGTTCCTGCCGAAACGTCGCACTTTGAAAGCTCCATTGCGCCCTCTGGTTTCTCTGCAACCGTCAAGAAGAAGAAGAAGAAAAAACGCTTTGCTCTCCTCCAACTCTTCCGCTATTCGTCTCTTCTTCTTCTGCGTCTCTGTTACGGTACTAGTTTCGCTGGACATCCTGGTGAAGGGCAGAATCATCCGTGGTCGCTGCTCTTTCGAAGTGGTAGAGTTGAGCGTTGCAGTTCCTTCTTTTTTTTGTTTTTGCCTTTGCAGCTGTTGTGTTACGTCGTGTCACTTCCTCCGCGAAGATGTTTCGAACTCGTCTACCTGCAACAGAAAGACGCCCTCGCGCTGTCGCCGCAGCTTCAACTCTAGGTCCTTCTGCACGTCCGCACAAGAAGAGCGACGGGCACGCAAAGCGATGCCGCAGCCCGTGCGAGGACGAGGTCCGCTACAAGGAGTTGCAGCAGCGCAAACACGAGGTTCAAGGTCACGTCCGCCAACAGCTAGAGGTGCTCTCGGGGCTGGAAGACAACATACTTGACTTCTACTACACGCACACGATCTGTTATGAGCCGTTGTTGCAGCAGGTCAACAGTCCTCGAGAATCTGGCACGTCCACGGAGACAAACCATCTCGTTAGCCTCTTCCCGGAACTGAAAGGAGATTCCAGTGGCGAGGACGCTACAGCAGTCGCAGTCGCACCTGCCGTTCCGTCGAGAACACGCTACTACTACGACAGCGCTCTCATGCGCCTCTACCGCGAGGCAGCAGTGCAGGAGCGGGACTTTGCGCAGCAGTACACCGCAGAGGAAGGAAAGGTGGCGGCGACGGAGCAACAGATCCAGGCAGAGGTCATCGACGGCGCTCTCGCGGCTCAGCTGAGCACGGAGCACGCCGCACGTGCGGCGGTAGAGAAACTTGACGTGGCCCTGGCGGAGTTGCGGTCGCGGTGTGGCGAGCGCGAGAGTGCCATAGAAGGCGTGGAAGCACAGATTTCAATGACAGAAAAGGCCGTGGAGGAATGCCAAAAGCGGAAGGCGGTGCTGGAGGCCAAGAAGCAGCAGCAAATGGACAACGCGGAAAAGATCAAAGACGAGGTGGCTGCGTTTCGCCGTTCCGTCGAGGCCGCCGCGCGCGAACTAGAGAAGCGCGTGCAGATCAACAAGAGTCTCGAGGACGAGATTGCACGACGAAAGGCGGTACTGCGGCGCAAGCGAAAAGACTAAGGCTCCGTTACTTTATGTCTCATCCCGCTGAACTAGCTGTATCGCCGTTCCTATTGCTCTTTTTTGTTTGTTTTTTGTTTCGTTTTGTTTCGTTTCTTAGAGGGAAGCGTTGTAGATTGTCTGGTTCTTAGATTGTTACACCGATGAGCTTGTTGTACAGTAGAGCAACTCAAATCATGAAAAGAATCAACAACCGAGCTTTCATTGCCCTGAACAAAAGAAACGTTCGAGCTCTCATGTGGTTTTTTTTTCTTTTTGCGTGCGATTGCCTGCAGTCTTTTCACCATCGATCTGTCAACACGCATCTGTGCAGTCAGAGGCAAGAAAGGTGGGAAGTCACCTCTGCTTTTATCTTTTTCAGAGAAAATGTTCGCCGCCTCACCTGCTGATCGAAACCCCAGTGTCTTTTCTTTCAACATGTCATCTTTCATTTCTCTCTCTCTCTCTTTCCCTTGGCCCTTCCGACTGATTTCGTCTTGAAACAACTTCCTATCTCTGCAATGCAATAGCTAGTTTTCGTTGTTGCTTGTATTAACTGTAAGTGCGTCTTGAGTTTAAAAGAAAAAAAGGAACAGCTGGACGTGCTTTCTGTCCCGTTGCGAAACTCCGATCTGGACACACACTAACCTTCTCGTGCCTGACCAGAGGGAGGGAAAGGTGCAACTGTAGCCACCAAATTACGAAAAGCGAAAAGCACTGTTTTTTTTTCTTTTGAATTTGCGAGAGTACTCTTGTTGTCGCCTGTGAAACCCATAGAGAAGGTAAAGCCCAAGGTCTACACTCATTTTTGTTGCACACCGTTTAATTCTCGTTTGTCTGTTTTGCAATAAGTCTTGTTGTTGTTGTTGTTGTTTTTATCAGAGGCAGAACAATGTTTAGTTTTACTGCGCCGGCACCGCAAGCCACTGCGGCTGCGCCACCAAACCCCGCCGCCCCTGCGTCCGCATCAGCAGGCTTCTCCTTCGGTACGACACCGGCGAAGGCGCAGACACCGGCGGCAGCACCGGCCGCAAGCTTTGGCACCACCACTGGGACGACCACGCCACAGCCTGGCACTGCAGCTGCCGCCCCTACGGTGACAACCCCCGCACCGTCCGCTCAGCCCACAACCACTGCTGCTGCTGCTGCTGCTACGGCTGCTCCTCCAAAGCCTGCCTC
This sequence comes from Crithidia acanthocephali, assembly GCA_000482105.1. Lineage (NCBI taxonomy): Eukaryota > Euglenozoa > Kinetoplastea > Trypanosomatida > Trypanosomatidae > Crithidia > Crithidia acanthocephali. The sequence goes on along the minus strand of AUXI01000111.1, from coordinate 10,484 downwards.
CGCGGAGGCCCCTCCGCCGCCGCCGAGCTACGCGAAACTACTCGACCGCGCCTGCCGTGATGGGGCAACGAGCGACGCTTTCGTGCAAGAAATAAAAAAGCGCTTTAGCGCGCCGATGGAGGTGAAGGCGGCGCTGAGCACCGGTGGCACTCCCGCGGCCGCCACTGCGACCACGGCCCCCGGCACTTCGACGCTCGCACGCAACACCGAGGCGCAACAGCAGCAACAGCAGCGCCAACTCCAGGTGGAGAATGCGCAGAGCCTGCTGCAACTACTGATGATGTGCGACAGCGGCTTCAACAACAGCGAAGCTCCGCAAGTCGACGCCGCGCCAGCGTCGCCGGGGGCGGAGGTGAGCGAGGAGTCGGTGAAGGGCCTGCACGCCGCCGTTGGCGCCATCGCCGCGTCCGCCGCCAGCAACCTCATCGCCTTTGTGAAGGCTGCCGTGGTGAAGCACACGCAGGCCCTCGACGGCGATTCTTCCTCTGCCGTCAGCCTCTTCGCGGACAACCGACGCAAGCCCAGCTACGACAACCCCACGCTGCTCGCCGCGCAGTGTCTGTACCTGCTGTCGCGCCACTTCCAGCTCACGGCCAGCGTGGTGAAAGAGGCACTGGGCCTGATCGACAGTTTCTACTTTCTGCTGAAGAACTCGCTGCGCAGCCGACTCGTACCGCTCGCCGCCTTCAGCGACAGCAGCGACACCAGTGCCCTGAACACCCTGACGTGGCTGTGCGTCTTCGCTGTCGTGAACATGGCCGCCGTGTGGAAGAAGCTTCGTGCCGTGTCTGGCGAGCTGCGGCTCAACTCGCTCATCCAGTCCGACGTCGCGACATCGATTGCGGCGACCGTGAGTGGCCTGCGCAAGCGACTCCGCGAATCGGTGCAGAGTGCCGCCAACGCTGCCACGGCTGCTAGCGGTGTTGGCGTTCTTTATGGTGGCAGTGGCGAGCTGCGCGGCGCTGGCCGCGGGGCTGCCGCCGCGTCCCTCATGCCACCGGCCGTCTATACGTGGCAGGTGGTCGTAGACAGCTACCTCAGCATCCTGACCCTCGCCGAGGGCTGCCTGCTGCGGGCAAAGGGAAGCGAACAGGGCTTTGACAAGGCGTTGGACGCCTTTCTCGGCGAGCGCGTAGTGGCGACGAGCGGCCCTGCGGTCTCTGCAGCTTCCTCGTCGTGGTCCGCGGACCCGTCCGCGGTCAGCCTGGCCGTGCACCGCGGTAAGGTGACGAAGCGGATGGTGGAGCTGGCCCCGGTACCGCGCACGCTCGCCATCCCCATCGGCCTGCTCTTCATTGTCCCTTACGAGATGATGTCGTACCTCTTTGACGAGATGCTGCCCCTGCTGCGCCATCTCTCCGAGCTGGAGGTGGCGACGCACCGTCGTTACATTGAGCAGCTGGAGGAGCTGCCCCGCACCTCGTCTACCGTCGGCGCTGGTCAGAGCGCCTTTCAGCAACGCAGCGGTCCTGGGCTGCAGGGCAGCGCAGACGGCGAAGAGGGCTGGCTGCGCCGAATGACGCGCGTCGGACTGCACGGCGAAGTGGTCGGTGAGCCGTTCACCTCCGAGATGGCGCACTTGTTAGAGGCCCTCGCCATTTGCCTGCAGCATCTCCCGCCGGAGGTGCTGAACCCCGACCTGGACGCGGACTGCGCGGCGACCTTCTTCATCTTCCAGAACTTCGTCAAGCACATGCGCCAGGTCTTCGCGACGCAGCGCAGCGGCGACGGCGGCAACGACGGCGCCATCGCCTCCTCGTCCGCCGTGTGGGAGAACTACACGTTGAAGCTCATGACAAAGTTTCTGGAGGTGCTCGCGATGATCGGCCGCAACCCGCAATACACGCAGCGCGTCGTGGTGCTGCTCACCGATGCGCAGACCGAGTGCGGCGAGCTGCAGTGGCACAGCCTCGTCAGCCAGGCCCTTGAGTGTGCCGGTTTCAACAGCGGCGTGCTGAGCGTCCCTGGCATGGGCGGCGGTGGCAGCGGGATGTCGCTGTCCGCCATGGCCACCGCTTCCGCCTCGCCGTCCGCGCTGCACAACGCACGCGGCGGAGGGCTGGAGGCGGACGACGCGTACGCGGTGTCGTCCACCGTGGTGATGCGCAACGGCGTGACGCGTTCTCTGCACCGGCAGTTCACCCGCTTCTACGCCCGAAAGTGCCAGCGGCAGTTCATTTCCAGCTTCTTCCTGCTGCTGCGCCAGCTCTTTGCGCACCCAACCCTGCGTCCCATCGTCAGCGGCTACATCAACTTGGAGTTGGCCCTCACCTTCCTCTTTGCCCCGCAGCAGAGCCAGGCGATGCTCGGCAGCACCTTGTCACTCATCTCCGCCCTCGTGTCGAGTGCGGCGGATGCGCAGCTAGTGTGGACTTTTCTCGAGCAGCGCCACCTGCTGCAACAGCCGTCCATGCGCTCGCAGCGCGGCAGCGTGGCCGATGGTGCGGCTGCCCTGTACGATCAATTCACCGCGACGGCGATGGCCGGCGGCGGCAACGGAGGCGCCAGGTCGCGCGAGCCCACGACGCACGAGGAGACGCTGTCCCTCATTGGACACTGCCAGTACGAGAGCACGCAGGGCACCTATGACATCACGATCGGCTTCCTGCACCTCATCACGGCGCTCTTCGAGAACGACCAGCCCACCATGGCGGCTCTGAACGTCTACACCACCGTGACAAACTTCATATCGCAAGAGATCCTCCGCGGCGTGCTGAAACGCGTCTTTGCCGTCCCGCACGAGCGCTACACCGTCTTTGCCCTCGCCGCGGCGGCCCTGCGGCAGGCCCTGCTCGTGCGCTTCCACGGCGAGACCGGCCGCACCACCGTCCTGCCCTTCGCCAACGTCATGGCGATCAACAAGGCACCGGCGGACGTGGTGGGCGAGGTGGTGCGCCTCGTGTTTGAGGCCAGCGATGCGCCGTACGAGCTGCTCAACCACCACCGCGCCGCGGTGCGACACGCCCTGCACCTCCTCATCACCGCCATCCAGACAGTGCAGGAGCAGAAGCTCGAACTGCTGCTCTTTGACACGCGGACGACGCTCAATACGGACCTCGCCGTCCGCGTGCTCGGGCTGTGCTCCCTGCAAGACACGCTGCTCACGAAGACGACGCTGCAGCTGTTGCTCCTCTTCCCCTTTGAGACGGCCAACCAGGCCGCGCACTACTGGTCGGGTCTCAGCGCCAAGTACGCGCCGGTGCTCGACTCCTTTGCGCAGCTGCTGCACCCGCTCAGCACACTGGCGGTGGTGGTGCAGCCCCCGCCGGAGCTGGCGCAGCTGGACTTCGACGCTGCCGAGCTCGTGCCGGGCTGGCCCTCCGCCCTTCTCAGCGACACAAAGTCTCTCTTGCTCGACCTGCTGATGCGCCACGCCGACGTCACGCAGCCGTCGCTGACGGCGTGGATGTGCGGCTTCTACCACGCAGAGTTTGCCACACCCGGCGGCCGCGCGCGTGACGGTGGTGGTGCCGCAGCAGCAACGGAGAGTGCGGGCAACAGCGGCGAGGAGTTCAGCTGGTGGCGGACCACGCTGCTGACGTCGGTGGTGGAAGGGGCGTGCAGCAAGACGGTCGAGCGGCTGCACCCTGGTCTGGCGGTGAAGTGCGTGAAGCTGCTGTACCTGCTCCGCGCCAACCGTCTGTACGGCGCACTTGTCGTCCGGCCGTTCCTCGAGACGGTGTGCCAGAAGCTCTTCCTCCGCCTCCAGCACTTCCGCGCAAGCCTGTGCACGCCGGTGGCGCTGAGCAAGTACGCCTACGTGCTTAAGCTGCTCGCCCTGGAGGCGTGCTACACCTTCCGCACCTCCCCAGACGATCTACGGCTGGCGCAGAGCACGTCCATCCCTTCCATCTCCGTCGAGGTGCTCCTCTCGCTGCTCTATCCCTACGGCAGCGGCGCACAGGGGAAGCAGACGGGAGCTGCCGGCACGTCGTCGGCCGCCGGCGCGGCAGTGCACAGCAGCCGCTTCGCCGCTGACAGCTTCGTCGAGGGCGACGATGCGCGCACCAGCCAGTCTATCCACCACGGCGACGGTGGCAACGGCTCTGACGGGCATGGTGAGAAGCAGCTGGGGGGCAGCATGACGATCGTTTCACGCGATGCGGCGGTGGACATCACCAGCTGGCTACCACAGGCGCTGCAAGTCCTGCCGACCTTCCCCGAGAAGCTCCCACCCGTCAGCGGCGGCCGCAGCCACCTCGTGCCATGCGCGGCGGACGGCGTGGTGCAGTACAACATGGCGAGCCTCTACGAGGCCTTCCAGCTGGACCAGCTCCGCGCCGCCAAGCCTCCGTTGACGATGGCCGAGTTGCGCGACAAACTGCAACCTTTCATCGCCGCCAACGACTGTTTCTTCTCCTACGCAGCGGGTGTGAGCTTCGTGGAAGGGTGGTGCCAGCTCGTGAGCGTCGCGTGCTCCGTCGTGCAGGGGCTGTCCATGTCGCGCCTGCGTGCGTTTGCCCTGTGCATCCTGCGCGGCCTCGACGCGACCACGTCCATGACGGCGGCGGCGCAAGAGCAGGTCTGCACGCGGCTGTGCCACTGCCTGTCCACCGTCCTGGCGCATCTCTGCAAATCCACGCTGACGGCGGCGAACCGACTGTCGCTGGTCGCCGCGGAGGCGCAATGGAGTACGCTGGCGCACCACGGTGGCGCCGGGAACGCAGGTCCGCTGCACGCGGAGCAAGAAGTCGCACGCTACCACCACGGCGATGGCGAAGTGGGGCGACCGCTGGCGAGCACCCACGCAAGTGGAATCGGAAAGCGACGCCCACGCGACGAAGACGACGCAGAGGCCGATGCGGCGGCAGGTCGTCTCCACGGCGTCCGCACCGGCGGTGTACCAAACACGGCCAACAGCCTTTTTACGACGCAGGCGGGCGAGGCGAGCAACTTTTACAGCGCGGCGCGGCGCACGCAGCTGACGCAAGCGCTGCTGCAGCGCCATCAAGCCGAGCGCGTCGTCACGGCGGAGGCAGTGGCCGCCAACACCGCTGTCCTGCAGCCGCTCGTGCACGCACTGGTGCAGTGGGGCACGCGCATCCCCAGCATCCGCGCTGAACTGTACGTGAGCCTCCTGTGCCTTGCGGAGACGCCGGGCATCAACCTCGATGACGTGGTGCTGTGGCGGTCGCAGAAGACACTGCTGAACGTCATTTGCGCCGACATTTGCGGCGGGTGCGCGGTCAGTCCTGCCACGGCAGCAGCGGCAGCGGGTAGCGTCGTTGCCGCTGCCGCTGCCGCTGCTGGGGGCGGTGTCGGACTCGGTGGAGCTTCCGCCAATCTGGGCGACACCATCGCACCCGTTGGCAACGCTGCTGCCGCCGCGGATGCCCTCTCCCCGCAGGTGCAGCACGCCGTCGCGCTCCTCGTTGCCCTGCTGCAGGCCTCCGCTCCGATTCGCGATGACTTCTGCAACCCGAGCGTTGGCAGTGGGGACGGGATGGGTACGTGGGCCCTGCGCTGCACGGCGGCGCTGCTGCAGAGCGTCGACAGCGCCGTCTGCAGTTACTTTGCCAACAACAGCACACCTCTGGGCTTGCTGCTGCGGCACATTCGCAACACCTTCGACCTCCTCTCCGTCGTCTCGCTGGGCCACGCGTCGCAGGTGCTGCACAGCGACTTGTTGCGGCTGTGCTTCGCGATGCAGGCGTGGTCGTACAGCACGCAGGTGGTACTGGGCTACTCGCAGGCGTCGATCACGCACGACCAGATGGTCAGCAAGCCGCTCGTGGAACAGAACAAGGAGGTGCTGCGCCGCCTGCTGCTCGGCGTGGTGCGGTGGGTGAACCTGCTGCTGTCCTCCCTCGGCGACGCCGCGCCGCTGCTGTACGAGGCGCAGAAGTTCATCCGCGACAACCGCTCACTCGTGGACTACGTCTTCGTCTCGCCGGCCGCAGTGAGCAGCACCGTCCCCGGGTCCGCCCGGCTCAGCGGCACCCACCTGACGCTGTGCGCGGAGCTGTCGGAGTGTCTGCGTGCGCTGTCGAGCTCGGTGCTCGCCGTGGACTGCCGAGCGCTGGTGGACAGCATGGCGCTGCCGGATTTCCTGAACATGCTGAGCAGCGAAGAGGTGTGGCGCCGCGGTCCGGCGGACTTGTACAACTTCGCGGACGTGGACGGCGTCGCGTGCGGCACGACGGCGGGTGTCTCACCTTACTCTGGCGAGTCTGTCGTGACAACGGCGGCCCGCTACGACGCGGCGACGTCCTCCGTCGGCGGCGGCGGCGAAGGCGGCAGTGGCGTTGCGATGATGAAGCGCGGTGGTGGCTCGGCCGTGGCGCTGTCCATGGCCGAGCGCGGTCGCGACGTGATTGCGCTGACGGTGCGCAACCTCTCTCACCTGCTCCTCAACGCCGAGTACGGTCTCCGTGGGACGGACATGGATCCGCTGAACAGCAGTGACAACAGTGGCGCGAGTTCGATGCTTCGCTTCTCGGCCAGCAAGCGTAATCTGTGCCTCCACATTGTCCGTCACGTTGCCCACTCGTTGCGCGAGGTCGCCACCGCCGGCGTGCATCCCTTCCGCCTCGAGTGCTACCTCTTCGCCCTCCACGCCCTCATCTGCCTCCTCCATTCTTTCGTGCTGCCTCTCGCACACGGCGCACCGCAGCAGCGGACGGCGGACGACTTCTTGCGCTACCTGCAAGGGCTGCCGCTGCAGGAGCTGCTGGAGGTGCTGACGGAGTCGCACGACGCCGTCTACCAGCTGAGGCAGTTTAACACGGACTACCGCGGTGGCATGCCTGCGCGCCGCCTTCACGCGCGCCACCCGTTGGCCGCGGCGGTGAACGCCGGTGGTGACTGCGCCGGCAGCGACGATGCCGCTACGCAGTCGCTGAGCAACGGCATGCGGCCCTCCGGCGCTGATGGCGATGCTCCGCAGGCGACACCCAAGTCGACCCCCGCGCTGCACCACGGCGAAGCTTTCAGCGTGCCCTCGACGCCCGGCCTGCTTCCGGCCCCGGAGGTGCGACGCGGTGGGCGGGACCTGCCAACCTCGGGCAACGCAGGCGTGCCGCAGGGCTCCCCGGGCATCGCGAGGTCAACCGCAACGCGTGACGCTGCACCGCATCGCGGGTCCGCCGGGGGCGGCCGCGTGCTGCCTGCCACAGCGGGTGCGACAGGAGCGGCAGCGGGCAACGCCCGCGATCCCAATGCAACGGTCGTGCAGAGCCTTTCTGGCTCTTCGAGGTGGCGAGACGGCTGCGGAGGGACGACGTCGATGCTTCCTGCCACCGAGGACGGCGAGAAGATCCGTGCCGGCGGCACGCTCTGGAGCCTGCTGCCGTCCAGCAGCAAAGAGACCGGCGACTGGACGCGCGTCTACGACTCCTTCCAGGACAACGGCGCACTCGAGAGCGACCTGAACCTCAGTGCGACGCGCAGCGTGTCGCAGCAGTGGTCAAACGTGCTGAGCGTGGAGAACGAAGTCCGTCAGATTAAGGTGGCGATTGCGAATGCGCAGCGCGCAACGAAAGGTGCGATGGGAGTCGTGCGTCGAATGCACTAAGACCGGACTGCGCCTTGTTCTGGAATAGGTGTGTGTGTGTGTTGTTGTTGTTGTTTTGGCATAGAGTATGATAGAGCGAGTGTGTTGCTGTGCACAGCCCATCTGACTGTTGTGGTGGTAGTTGTTTTTGAGACTCTGTGTTTGTGTACTCCTGATCCCTTTTCTGTAATCATGGATCACGACTATTTCATATTAAAACTGCGTTTGAAGCGGCTGTTGGCAACACTACGTTTCAGTGGTGTTCTCAGATTGTGTTGGCCGCGTTGTAATGTCGATCGTTTTCATTTCTTTTTTGTTGTACCAAATGCGGCACATACTAAAGGGCAGTAACGACTGGTCGAAGTGTGTGCCACGATGGCCGACTGCAGCGGTGGTGGGGGGAGGGGGAAGCTGAGCTACTATAGAGAAGCTTTATTGTGCATGTTGCCACAGTAGTCAGTCAAGGCGTGGCAGTACCTCATGCTTGCGATCTCTCTCTCTCTCTCTTTGCTGAGCCCAATTTGGCAACGGGAATGCGGCGAGGGAGATCAACAACAACGTATCCGTCTCCCAAACAAAGATGTGTTCGAGATGGGCAATCCAATACATCCTCGTCTCTCAGCCATTAAACACACATATAAAAGAATCTGTTTCCCTTTTGAATCCTTTTTTTTCTACTCTACCCTCTCTTCTCACTATCACGACTCCTCATGACCTGTTCGAAAGCAAGGTTGCAAACCTAAATCTCGCTTCTCCTTTTCCATACCACTGTAACTGCACTCGCACCACTTCACACAATGACGGCTGCCTCCCAGGAGATGGCGGACCTGCTCCGCGAGGTACAGAAGCTGCAGAAGGAGCTGCAGCCCGTGCGGTCCGCTATCGCAGCCCTGCAGAAGCGCGAGGCAGAGACGCCGAACCCGACCGCCGCCGGCACTTCATTGCACAAAGTGGCGACGCGCCTCGAGACGGTGAAGCAAAAGTACGAACCTTTTCTCACACGCCTGCACGAGCTGCTGTCCGAAGAGGTGCCTGCATTGTTGCAGCAGACGCAGCTGCTGGCGATCGGCGAGGACGGGTTTGACGCAAAGGCCGCTGACGCTGCGCAGGAGGCCGCGGGGGCGGCGGCTGCCTCTACGACTCTCTCACCAGCAGCTGGCCGTAGCTCCACGAATCGCAGCACTGCGGGAGACACCAACGCCGCCTCCGCCCAACACGCGCAGGCCGACGCGGCTCGGCTGCTCCGCGAGGTCTGCCCGCCCTCCACGCCACACCTCCTCCGGCCCGAGAACGTCCATCTCACCCAACAGCAACTGCGACTCCGTGCGGAGATGGTCGACTACCTCCTCGCCACGGATCGCCCGGAGATCGCCGACCACGTCGCGCGATGCTACGGGCTGCCGCTGCAGTGGTTCCCGCGGCTCGTCGCCCTGCACCGCGAGCGTACCTTCGGCACCGCTATCAACGTCGGCAGCGTCACCGGTGTTCACAGCCCCACCGCAGGGACGCTGCACCCGATGGCGCCGACGCCGACCGCCTCGCCGCTCGTCACGCCGGCCACGCGGCCACGCGGTGTTGGCGGGGCCATGCCACCCAAATCGCCCATTCAGCTCCCACCCTCCGCAATGCCAACTCGGCTTGGAGCAGGCGTGACCGCAACAAACAATCACAACGGCAGCAACACCGGTACACCAACGGTGCACGCTCGCTCGCCTGCCGGAGCGTCCGTCACGGCTGGTGAGTCCTTCACCGCTCTGCCCCCGCCTGCTCGACTGCCGCAGCGAGACGGGCAGAGCCCTTCCGCGGCGCCGCGCAACACCTCGAGGGCCGGCGGTGCCACGGTGTCCGAGGGAGCTGCGGTGACCACCACACCGGAGGTCGCAGCCGCACCGGCGTCGGGTGGAGCTACGTCCACCGTCGCCACGCCGCTCATGCCCGATTTAGTCGCCCGCGTCATCAGCGCGGCGATGTACATGAAGGACGACTACATGGACCGCATGGTGCTGGAACGGACGCTGGAGCAAGGCGAGGGGCTCGTGACGCCGCTGCCGCCGTCGTCTGCCGCGGTGGAGCAGTACAACGGCTTTGTGCTGAGCCGCATCGCAAACTTGCCACGGCAGCACCTGCACACGCAGTCGGGCGATCCCGTCTTTGACAGTGCCATGATGAACATCATCGAGGAGCTTCTCGTGTACGGGCTGCAGCGGTGGGCAGAGGACGACACAAACGTGGCCGACACCAACGTCGATGCTCTGCGCGGCAGCGAGACGGCGGAGGCGCTGGCGGCAGAGACAAAACGGCGCAAAGCCGATCTGCTGCGAACGCTAACAACGGACACGTTCTTGACGGCAGAAGAGATGCTGCTGGCGGACAAGGTGTGGAACGAGGACATCCTCTTCCTGAAGCGGCCGACACGCTTCTACTGCGTTGAGACGGGCCTCAGCACGGAGGAGTCCGCCGGCACCGACGGGGCCGCACCGCGCGCTCGCGCCTCGGGTGAGGTCATCTCGCAGCTCGCTGCAGAGGCGCAGGGCTCCCTCGACACAACCACTGGCATCTTCATCACCTAGCTTCGGCACCGGAGTGGCCTTCTCTGGAGATGAGCGTCCCCGTCCATTATACCATCCTTTGTATCTCATGTGCTTGTGTGTGCTGGATGCTCGTGCTTTCTCTATTCAGTGTGTGCTGTTGTTGTTTTTTCCCCCTTTTTCTCCCGCTTTCACTTTTGCTTCATCTCACGTTTTTTTTTTGGTTCGTGTGTGTCAACGTAGTCGAGCTCTGTTGCTTTTTCTTTCTCTCTCTCAACTCTTTGTGCGTTACAAAAAGAAAGTAAGAGTTCTTTCGGGGTAGGCGAAGGTGTGGACGTTTTGTCCAGCAACCCTTCTTGAATCTCTGGTGCCTCCGCGAGTGTTTTCTTTGCGCAGCATCACCATGTTCCACGTCAGCTTCGGACACTTTTTTCTTATGGAAAAGCTCACCCCCTCCTGGGGCA
>AUXI01000110.1:0-43678 GCA_000482105.1 Crithidia acanthocephali | reverse complement strand
TACGAGAGCAAGAAAATAAAAAAAAGAAGCAAAAGAAAAAAGTGGAGAGAAAGAGGGGGTAGAAGGACGAACTTAACAACAGTTTACTAAAACGAACGCACGACAATATTTATAAAGGGAGAGCAAGAATTGATAGAGGAGAAATTAAAGAAAAATGAGAAGTCAAAAGGCAATGGTATGTACGTCAAGAAAAAAATAAAGGGCGACAATCAGGCTTGATAACAAAAGCGTGCGCAAAAAAGCCCGATCGCCTCGAGTGTCGAATGAGGCGGAGAGCAAAAAGATGAAAAGAGAAAGCTGGCAAAAAACGAAGATATGTACGATGACAGTAAATGTCAGCAAGAATCGCAACGAGAGTAGTAGGACAGCACAGAACAAAGAAGGGAAGACAGCTGCTTTTTCTGCAATTTAAATCGAGACAAACGGGGGAAGTGGGAGTGAGAAAAAGTAGAATAAGACTGCCCGACCCATGGATGCCGAGAGACTGCGGCACTGAGAGACGCAGAGAAAACTAGAAACTATGTAGTTTTCTTTCTTCAAGACTTCGATTTTGCGAAGCTTAACGTGCCGAAGTTCTCCGCCATGAACAACAGCAACAACTTTTGTGTTTTAACTGATATGCCACTCTGCAAAGGTCAATTCTTTTCGGTATATGTTGCGCCACATGTTTTCTCTTTTTTGTTGTAGTTATTTTGCTGATTCGCAGCGAGAAAGGAGCTATTCCGTTGAATGAGCGTGGTGTTTTAGTCGCAGCAATAAAAAAAAAAAAGGACTAGACAGCGCTCGGAGCCAAGTCAGTTGTTGGACAGCAACAGGTGGCAGCAGGAAAAGAAGAAAAAGGAAAGAAGCAGAAGTAAAACAGTACGCAATCCATCAAAAAAGAAGTTCAGCAACAGCACCACCACTGCTGCCACTGCTGTTGCTCTCGTCTGTCGCGTTGGCGGACATGTTTGCCGCAAAGATGCCCCACTGGAACGTGCTCTGGAACGGCGCAATCACCCACAGCGAACTCGACGCTGGCAGACAGAAGAGCAGCGCCACCGACACCACCACGAAAGCAGCAGCAGCCCAGATGCCGTACAGCTTCGCGTGCTCTACGTACCAGCAAACGGTGTCACTCTCGTGACGGTAATGACGGAAGAAGATGTACAATGCCCCCCACAGCCACGGCAGTCCGAGAAAGCCAGCCCGGAAGTACCACTGACAGACCGTCTCCGCCTTCTCGAGGGTGAAGGGGCCGCGAACCAGCATTGCAGCGAGATACACTCAGCCTGTGGTGCACATACACGCAGAAAAGGTGGTTGTAAAAAACAAAAAAAACCTGTTGCTGGTGTTGTTGCTGGTGTTTTTCTCGTCTTTTTTTTTTAGGGGGCTATTTGGAGCTCGAAAAAAACTCTGCGTGTGGTTGAGAATTGAGAAAGGGAGAGGAGTGAGCGAAGAGGAGAGAGTTGCGCAAAGTACGAACGTCCATGCAGCGTTTCCTCTTCTTTTAGGTCTGGAAGCACTTCTTCTCCGCTGCGATGGCAAGCAACAAAAAGTGCTTTTTTCATTCTACATCTGGAAACTTGTCCTTTTCCACGAGTTTCGCATTGATGCCATCCTAACAGAACGGAGCAACAGCCTTCTCGTGGAAATGAAAACGAGAAAACTATCCGTAACACCTGAACTATTGCGATAAGGAAACCATCCTCTTTTTCGCAAGTTGAGCAGAAACCTTGTGCAAGCACAAACGACGAGAGAGCAACATGAGTAACGATAGCCGAAGCCTAAAAAAAAAGAAAGATGTGTTGAACACCAACAGCTGAGCAACGCTCTTGAAGGCTAACCCGTCACACAGTCACTAGAACGTAAGCAGCCACAGCGTCAATACGGAGAGATTGTAATGGAGTTGCTGCGCTTCACCTGCCGCACCACGCTGAGACGCTGATCGCCGCTGAGCAAGCCCCGGCTTGGCCGCGCAGCCTGCGCTACAACAGCTGCAGTGGCAGGCACTCCTTCCGTGCCTTCCCGCTCCCCTTCGTCCTCAAGAGGCTCCTCCGCACCTTTGGCTCGCTTTCCTCGCTTCGGCGCTGCTGCCGCTGCCGCCGCGGCATTCTTCTTTTTTGTCGTCTTCGTTTCTCGACCGGTAACACCCGTCGCAGCACGCGGCAGCGTCGCCGACGCCGTCTGCAGTGAATCACCTTCAACCCTGCCGGAGGTCCCGCCGTCACGTTTCGACAGCGCTGTGACCGGCCGCATCCACGGCTCCTGAATCGAAGTCGCGCCTGACCACTCCACCTGTACAGTGGGTGCAGCAGCAGTAGCAGCAGCGTTGGGCGTCGTTTCGTTTAGTTTCGTTGTCAGTGGTGTAGTGAGGAACGACCGCACAATGTCTTCATCTGTGCTGTCCATGAGCCACGCCGCGAGGTAGTTGGCGCACAGCTCCACCAGGGACTGGGTGCCGAGGAAGTCCGCGGTGGCAATGAGCTCCAGTAGACGGCGTTGCTGCGACGCCGAAAGCAGCGTCTGCGGTGTGGATGTCCGTTCCGACGTACTGTGCGGGCTGGTTGCCGGTGGAGTCCCACCGGTCACCGTCAACGCCTTTTTTTCTGTCTGCATTGCTGTAGTAGTAGCAGTAGTTGTCGTTGTTGTCGTAGTAGTCGTCAACCCAGCACCCCGGCTCTCAGCCTCTCCGCCCATTTCCTTGCCTGCCCGCAGCACATCACCTTCGTCGTGGCCGCGACGGCCGTTGCAGCTTCCCTGCCACACGTGCGGTAGGAGGACACGCTCCACGAAGAAGAGACCATCCCGCGCATCCAAGGCGAGCTGTGCGCCGTAACCCAACTCCTTTCCTAGCAGTGGCACACCTGCATCGCAGGGGCCGACGTGCCGTCGCTGCGTGTTCGCCGTGTAGGCCGTCAATGAAGTACCCGAGAGTGACGTGGAGGAAGACGAGGACGACGACGATGCTGATGCAGCAGCGGGGGAGAAGGACGGCCGGTGAGACGGGGAGAGAAGGGTGTCACGCGTACTCCGCCCATCCACAGCGTCGGAGTTGCGAGCTGCACTGACGCCTCCGTCGTGGCTGACCGCCACGCCAGCATGCACTGCTGGTGGGGCACGCCATCCCTGGCCCATACCCTCCATCTCTGTGTCCTCTGGCTCGGCTGGCGCGTCCTCGCCGCGCAGCGCCGCCAGCTCCGTCACTGTCCACCAGTGCCGCAGCGCTCCACTGTGCGTGGCGTAGCTGCGATCACAGTCCAGAGGACGCACCTCATACCCCACTGCACCGACGCCATCAAAGTAACCAGCCGGCAGCTCCGCGGCACCCTCCAAGCTCTCCGCCTCACCGCTTGCACTGCCGAAAGCAGCGCTACCGAGCACGCTCTCCTCCCACAGAAAGGGGGAAAGCCATTCCATGACTGACGGGTCCCTCGCACTGGTCCACTGCTGCTGCTGCGAATTCTGAAGGTCTGGTGGTCGGCTGGGCAGCGGCGTGTGGAAAGCCCCGCCGGTACCGGTGCGTCTCCCTGGTGGACGTACCGGCTCCGCGGCTGACGGAGCACCCTGCGCAGCGGAAGTCGTCGCCGAGCTGTGACGTGCCCCTCCATGGTGCCGTTCGCTGGCGCCTCCTGTGAGCTCCGCTGACAGCTGTGCACGCAGGTCGAGGTAGTGCAGGTAGGCCACGTAGTCACGCACGGCTTGGGCGGCGCCAACGGGCACGTGGCCCTCCACCGCCCCCACCATCCAGGCGGAGTGTAGATAGAGGGAGTGGGTGCACATCGCTGCGGTGAGGCGAAATGTGTAGGCAACCTCGTCCGCGGAGATCAACGTGAAAGACGTGGCCTCCCTCACACCACAGGAGCGGTGGTCTGTGACGGGATGGCTGTGAAGTGGAGGAGGGAGCGCATCGGCTGGAGAACGGCTCTCAAACATGCGAAAAAAAAAAAGGTGCTTCTTGGTGGTTTTGCGAGCGTAGGTGTTGGTGTGTGAAGAAGAACGAAGAACGAAGAGAGAGAGAGAGAAGTGTCAGATCACCTTACATGGATTCTATGCAGTTTATTTGACAGCTGGTGCTGCCGTATTCTCTCCATCGTTGAAAAGCATCCATTGCCCTCGCGCGCATCCTCATCCCCAAATAAAAAAAAAAAAAAAACGTTGGCGAGCACCAGGAAAAAAAAGAGGATGAGAGCATTGAAGACACAGTGCTTGACCCACAACGCGCACGCTGCAGATCACTATTCTGCGATTTTTTTTTTGGTGTGCATTTCCTTCTGCGATCCTCATAGCGAGAAAGCGAGCGACGTGAAAGCCGTGAGTCTCGAGTGGGGTGCCGAGCGACTACATGCACTTCTTTTTGTGTGTGTGTTTGTTTGCTTAGAGTGCTTTGATGACTCATAGAAAACATTTTTTCCTTCATCTTCTTTTGCGCATTCCAAAAAAAAAAAAAGAACCGGTCAAGGTAGTGTTACACCACGCACCAGTCAACTCATGAGCAAGTCCAATGGATACTCAGCACTGCGGTTGCCTTCACTTTCATTGCGAAAGCGGGCTAATTGTTGTTGGCGAAGTACTCTGCTGCGGTTGCTTCCACTGACATATCGAATAAAAAAGAAAAGAATCGCGAAAACAGCTTTTCAAACTACCATGTGTTGGAGCTCATCAAGAAAAAAAAGCAAGAAGACGGAACGGAAAACAGTAAAAGAGTCAGCTGGCGATCATTCACACGTGTTCTCGCCGCCCCTCAGCTTCGTCATTGAGAAGTACACCCAGTCTACCAGAAAGGAAAAATGTCGAACAAATGAACGAGACTGAAGGCGTAGAGAGATAAAAAGGAGAAAAAAAAAGAAGTAAAGGAGCACGACAAACGAAAAAAAAGGAAATAGTAGTAAAGTGTTATCACACCTTAAGGCAGTGATAAAAAAAAGCTGGAGTAAAAAATAATATAGAAGACAGAAGCGATTCATTACATGAACGTGTGTAACCACACGTACGTGAAATATGAACTTGAAAACGGGGGAAATAAGGGTTCTACTGAATTGTGAAGCAATAAAAGACGAGAGAAAGAAGACATACGTTGATGAAACAATCACCACACAGCAACAAAACGGCAAGCACACCTACACCTCCATCCACTCTGCACACACACGTCAAAAAAAAAAGAATGCGCACACAACGCACGGAAGAGAGAAACAAGCACACAAACGCCGGTCAGCTTGGTAATAGAAGAAAGGGGAAAAGGGTAAGAGTCTAAGCGGAAAGGACTCCGATAGCGCTTAATGTTTTTCATGTTACGTTTATTATTCCGCCGTACAAGGAACCACCATGAACAACAAAGCCGAAGAGAAGAAAAGAAGACAAAGGCAGAGAATATATACTAATGATCATAGTACTAAGCAAGTCATTAAAGAAAAAAAAAAGAGAAGCCAAGGATAAAAAGACAAGGAAAAAACGTGCGGCTGACGTCTTGCGCTTGCGACGGCACACACGCGGAAACACACAGGAGACGTCAGGACAAGTCGTCAAAGAGCGCGATACAGAGCGAAGAGAGAAGGAGAACCACTAAAACTACATCACGTACGCCTCATCTGCAGTCCTTCTCGTCATTCCGCTCTCCCATTTCTCTTTTTTTGTGTAATCGAACTACGAGACGCCGATGGCTTGTTGAATCTTGTGCACCCACATCTCCGCCGTCTCAGGCGGCAGAGCCTGGAACCACATCGTTTTGGTGTCCGTCAGGTTAATCGCGAACACACCAGGCGAGCACGCCGTGTGCTCCGGCACAAACACCACACTATTGATGAAGGTCACAGGCAGCGGCTTCGTCTCTTTGTCACCCTTGCGGCGGCTGATCACGAGCCCGCCATCGCGCAAGACGAGGAAGCGCTCTTTCCATGTGTTGCTGCTCTCCTTGCGGACGTAGCCTTCATAGGAGACGGAGGTGGAGATGGTGCCGACGTGGCCGACAAAGGTGAACGCCTCCGGGTCGTTTTCATTCGTCTGACGAATCTCCGCGATGTTTTCGTGAATCTTCTTCTTCAACGAGTCACTCACCAGCTGGGAGTTGTCCACGCTCGTCTCAAAGTCGGAGAGGAGCTTCACCATGTGTGGCAGCTTGAAGAGCTGCGCGCACGACGGGCGGCGGTTCGGGTCGGCCTGCAGCATTAGATTGCACAGATCCTTCAGCTGACGACTGTAGTGCGCCGGGAGCTCGCAGTCGCGTTTATTTGTCATGACGGACTCCGACAGCGCACGCATGCCCTGCCCCACAAACGGACGGCGCAGGGCCATCATTTCGTAGAGAAGAATGCCCATCGCCCACACGTCGGCCTTCTTGCTGTACTTTTGATGATTCCACAGCTCCGGCGCGAGGTAGTAGGGCGTGCCGCAGAAGGTGACAGCCACCGGGCTGCTCACGGTGTTCTCGTACTGGTGACTGAAGCCGAAGTCGCCAAGCTTGATGACGCCGTTTGTCATGAGCATCACATTCGCACCCTTGATATCACGGTGCAACATGCGGCGGCGGTGGACGTGGTCAACCGCCATGGCGAGCTGCACGAACGTGTAGCCCACCTCGTGCTCCTCGAAGTACACATAGCCGTCCTTCGCGCGCTGCTTGATCTGCATGTTCAAATCACCCGCGTCGGCGAACTCCATGATGATCAGCATGTGCGGCTCCACGATGAAGTCTTCGTAGTACTTGATGATCGCAAAGTGATCGCACGAGGCGAGGCACTGAATCTCGGCCGTCGCGTACTTCTTGTCCTTCTCTGACATCGCCGAAAGGTCCATGCGCTTCGCAACGAGCAGCTGCCCATCCGAGACGCGGCGCACGAGGAGGGCCTTGCCAAAGGAGCCGGAGCCGAGCTCACGCACTTTCTCGTACTTGCAGGTGGTGCTGCCCGCTGGTCCGAGGATATCCTTGAACTGCGTATCCAGCTCGCCGGCATTCGTCTGCTGGCTCGACATAGGGATCACGGCCGCCATGGTTGAGCTAATGAAGATCGATGTTGGTTCTTATTTTTAGACTCTTTGGCAACTTCTCGTTTTTTTTTCGTTTTATGAACAGGAGAGAGGAGAAGTGAAATCCACTTATCTATGTGTTTTAGTGAGCGTACGTTGGCGCGAGAAAGAAGACTCAATCTGCTTCTTGATACTGTTGACAAATATCAAATCAGAAAAAAAGTTAAGGGAAAGAAAGAACACTGAATGAAAAAAAGAAAAAAAAGGAGCGTGTGCTTCAAGGAGCTTCTCAATTGCACTGTTCGATTGGTTTTCCGTCTGTTCTCGCCTCCAGCACAGACAGCATTGGTTGTTGTTGTTGTTGTTGTTGGTGTTTGCCCTTTATGTGTTCTCAGTGCTCACATCTCAGCGTCACATAAGCTCATTGTTGTAGCCGTACCGCGCTGGGCTTCGGCAGTGCCAGCTCGGGTCATCCACGGAGCTGACTATGTCGCTTGTCGTTTCACTTATTCACGCAGTCTAACGAAAACGTAAAGTAGAAGTCTGTGAGTACAACTGCTAATCGCCATCTGAAAAAAAAGGGGAAAAAAAAGAAGAGCACGAGACGCCTTCAAGTGTGACCAAAAAAAAAAGCGCGCACTGCCTCCCGTCACTCCGCTTTCTTGTCCGGCTCATTGGCGAAAGTGCGCAGGCGAGGATACGGCCGAGCAAAACTCAGCCGGCGGTAAGACTGGTGACCAGCTGTCAGCTCCGCCTCCACCCGCTCCCAGTGCTGCGTCGCCACGGTACCTGCAGTCATGTACACTGGCTCCCGCACGGCATCTGTGCGGAGCGAAGACGCGGATGATGGCGCAGCAGCTGCAGGAACGGAGGAGGAAGAGGAGTCTGTCATTGCGCTCTCTGATCCAGCTGCGGTGGCTCCCACCCCAGTAGTGAAGGACGAGCCCGTCTGCTCGCCGTCCACGTCGCGAAACACAACGTAAGAGGACATCAACTGCTCTGCTACGGCGGCATTGTCGAGATGCTGGGGTGTCGTCGCCGCAGCGCCGGCTGAGCTTGGCGCAGCAGCCAGTGGTGCCTTGCGCACGTACACAAGACTCGAAACATCGACGTTGTCTTTGGATCGACTGCCCTCTCAGCGTAGCCCTCAGACGTGCCGTTGCGGTAGTGGCGGTGCCTCCCCTCCGTGCCACCCGCCAACGGTACCTGACTGCTCTCACCCCCGCTGCTGCCCTCCGCCCTGGTGCGCTTCGTCGCCTCCTCCTGGTGTTGGCGCCAGACGGGCGAGCCCTCGTCAACGATGCGCTGCAGTGCTTCGTGGATCAGCTCCGAAATCAAGTTGTCGCGCGCGTGCGTCGCGATGACGTGCAGGACGAGTGCGTCGGCCGCCACCTTGGAGAGGACGGAGCCTGGGCGGTCCTGACGGTGAAGGTGCTCCAACTCACCGATGCAGGCGAGGAGGACGGAGGCCTTCTCATCCCGTGACAGCCGCCACGACGCGGGGGACGTGGAAAGCGAAGAGCGCATCGCTGCGGAGGGAGAGGCGGCGGAGGTGGACCGGGCGGTGGCCTCGCCGTCTGTTTCGGCCGCCGAAGTTGCCTGCGCGGACTCGCCTTCGACCCTCTCGACAGGTTTTTCACGAAGGTACAGCGCGGCACCTGGTGCATCGGCGGCGTTGGCCTTTGCGTCGCCGCTGCACACGCCATCCGTGCTGCGTGCCTTCATCACCGCTGGTTGTTCCTTCAGGGCAGCAGTAGCAGCAGCAGCCCGTGTCTTCTCCGCGTGGGTGCGCACCACCTCCTGCAGCGACAGCTCGTCGAAGATGCGGGCAAGCTGGCGCGTCGAGAGGAGATACGCCGTCACCGCGCTGAGCTCCGCCGCCGTCAGCGTCGGCACCAGGCGAGAAGTGCGGTCCATCACCTCGCGACGCACGTAGCTCTCCCCGAGCAGGAGGCGTGTCAGAAAGCAGTCCGCATTGACTTGTGGGACGTCCTTTCCTGCCGCGTCCTCCGCTGGTGGCGCGACAACCGGCAGAGCGTCCCTCAACGCGCCTTCCTCTACCAGGTGCAGAAGCCCCGCGAGGAGGCGCCGACGTCGACGCTCCACCTTCCTCGCCGCGATGGTGTCCACCTCCTGCAGGTCCAGCGCGATGTGCCGCTCCAGGTGCTGCATCAGCGATTCGCTACGCTCCGGCATGACAAAGTACCGGCAGACCGCCGTGCGGGCCACGTGGGTTGGGTCGCGGCAGTGCTCCGCCCACGTGGTGAAGGGCGTGTCGCAAAGCAGGCAAACATCCGGCACCTCCGCTGCGTCGGCTGCACTTTTGACATCAACGGAGAATGGCGGCGCCGAGGCAGACGCAGAGACGGACGCTGAAGTGGCAGAGGATGCGTGGCGCAGCTGCGTGCAGTGCCGAAGACGCGCCGCGGAAATGGCGCACCGTGCTGAATGATGCAGACGCAACGCAGGAGACGGCGAACCTACCGTGGTGGCAGTGTGTGCGTACGAGAGATACTCTGCTGCAGTCGCGGTGAACGACGCGGACAGCAGTGCGCGTGACGGTGTGCGGAGAGACGCTGGTAGGGCACGGCGCACGGCGCTCGGCTTGTCAACGCATCGCCACATCTATTTGTACGTGTACTGTTTTTCTTTTTCTTTTTTTATGTAAACGGTGACAGGGTTTCTTTGATTTCTTTATTTAATTTGTTGTTGTTTTTGTTTCTCTCAATACTGAATACAAGCTGAACGCTATCAAGGCATGCAAGCTGTGTATTGAGAGATCAAAGAGCTGTGCACTGAGACTTCAAAAGCTAGCAAAGAGCTTCGGAGAAACAGCACGAGGAGAAAAGGCAGAGGAGCTGAACGAAATAGATCCTCGTGCAATCACAAAACGTTTTCTTGCGCGAAGCTAACTGCATGAGAGCTTTTAAAAAAAAAGAGCGTCGGCTTCTTCATGGAAGGAAACAATATCCTCAAAACACGGACTAATGAAGTCGACTATCCGCAAAGCAAACACAAGTGACCTTGTTTATATGCATTTTCCTCATCTTTTTTGTTGTTTGGTCATACTCTAAAAGTGAAGGTAGCAGATGGAAGCAGTAGAAAGCAACACGAAATCGAAATACGGAGTGTTTGACAAACAAAATAATAATAAAAAGGCAGCAGCACTCAACTCATGAGAAGAGCACGACTTGCCGTTTTCTGCGAAGCTCCGTGCTCACTCCACAGCCCTCTCGCGTTCGCCGTCATCACCTTCGATAGATCGCTGAATTGGCGCACAACTCTCCGATGCGGTGTGAGAGAAGAGTCCGAAGTTCTCATCGAAGTCGTCCTCGACTGCGTCGGCTTCCACCTCCGCATCGTCCTTCAGCAACTCCTCTAGCAGAGAGATGAGAAAGGGTGCGAGGTGCACCACCGGCGTTGCGGCGTAGTCTTCGCCAACAAGACCTGCCAGTCCGGCGTGTGGGCCGAGCAGGCGTAAGAAGTCGCCCGTCTGCGATTGAAACACCGCCGCCGCCTTCGCCGTCTCGCCCGATAGGCGCGCCGCCTGCTTCTGCAGTTGTGCCGCCTCAGCGAAGAAGACGGCGTCCGGCATGCGGAGAACGTCGCGTGAGCTTCTCGCAGCGTCGCTCGCCCTTTTTTGGTCACTGCTGTCGCACGCGTGCAGCGGCGGTGGCGCGATACCCGAAGCAGAAGAACAGTCGAGAAGATGAGATGACGATGACGACGAAGCCTCCGCCTCCGCCGCCGCCGCCGCCGCCGCGCGTGCGCACGCGCTTTTAGCCTCCACGATGAGGGCTGTCAGAGCCGTCTGCGACCTCACCCCAGTACACGTGGAATCGTCTGCCGCCGTCGGCGTGGCTTTAGGTCTGTGCGAATGCGTGCGCTGCAACACTTGCGCAGATGAGGGGGCAAGTCCTGCTACGGTGCTTCCATGTTTCAGCTGCACCTGGACAGCCGGCTTCACAACACGCGCACAAGAAGTGCTTGAATTCACGGAATGGGCCGAGACAATATCCCTCTCCTCGTTTTCGCTGTCGGCGTCACCGGATGGTCGATCGCCGTGTGCTTCGACGCTCGCAGTGTCGGCTTCGTCGTCTGCGGTGGGCAGCCCCGCTTCCCACTCTACGTGGGGGCGCACCTCGCCCTCTGGGCTGCCTGCAAACCCGCCAGCTGCGGGGAGGCTGTGGTGCGGATCTTCCTCGTCGTCGACGTTACCTTCATCCGGTTGCGTCGTCATTGTGAACGGCTCTGCCGCGGTCTTCGGCGGCGCGGCATGCGTCGCGCGTGGCGGTGACACGTACGCTGGTGCGGTGGAGGACGCAGCCGCCAGTGCGGCGGAGAGGGTGAGCTCTGAAAAAGAAACCGCCCTTGACAGCTTTGTTGCGCCAGCAGTGTTCTCCACAACACCGTCACTGCCCAGTGGACGATTGCCCTCGCCGACGGCCACAGCGCTGCGCACGTTCGGCTTTTCTGTGATATGGTTGGTGGTGAGCGTCGGCGGAGGCATGTCAGAGGACGGCGACGACTGCACTGTTCTCCTCGGTGCTTCTCGCACAGCTTGCGTGGTGTCGGTGAGACCACCAGTCCCTCTGCATGCGTCTCTGGTCACGTTGTTCTGCGGCGTCTGGTGCGCGCTGTTCTGCAGCGGATCTGAAGCCTGCGTGTTTGGCGCTCCGGCTGAAGTAGGCGGCTGTGCGACCACCCCCACGTCTTCCTCTGCTGCTTGAGCGCTCCCCTCTCCGTCCGCCCTGTCATCTTCTCGGTTCAAAAAGAAGGAGGCGAAGTCAAAGCTGGGGCTGTCGCCCTCGGCGTCTGCGGGATCGGGAGTGCCAGCTGCAAAGAAGGCGGCACGCTTAGCATCCGTCTCACCTGCGAAGGAAGTGAAGAGGGGATTCTCCTCGTCGCCTTCCCTGCCGTCGTGCATGTCGAAAAGAAAGCCGAAGTCACTGTTCTCTGTGCCAGGGCTACCACTCTGCTCTGCATCGTTCCTTCCTCGTAGTTCTGGGGTCGGCTGCATCGAGTTGGCGTCGGCGTGCGGCACGGCGCCGCTCGCGGTGGCGGTGTTGTCGACGGACCAGCCACCAAATGCATCCATGAAGTTGTCGAAGGAAAAAGGGAAAGTGGGGGACGGCACGGTGGCGGCCTGCTCGGCAGCGCCGTTGGCAGAGACTGTAGGAACCTTGGAGTTCATGGTGGTGACGCCGAGTGCTTCGCGCGTTCCTGCTGTCCTCTGAAAAATGCGCTCTATTTTTCTCTTTCTCTGTGTGGGTGTGGGTGTTAACTCCTTGTGAGGTCAAGCTGGAGGAGCAGCTTAAGCGAGAAAAAGAGGTTTTCTTGTTTTTGCCGCTGATCATGTGTCTGGCGAGGAGGTCGTGTTTTGTTTCGGACGCATTCAAAAAAAAAAAAACAGAGGTGAGGAAGAAGAGAGAAGAGAACGAAATGTGCAGAGAGACCGTCAACAAATCAGGGAGTTGGACATCGATGTAACGGCGATCGATGGCTCTGGCAACAGCAGGTGGGTTCGCATGTGAAGAAAACAGTGCTCGCTCAAGTCGCCGCACGTCAAGAGCTCACTGCTCCGCGTAGAGTACAGAGCACACCGGATTTGCAAGGAAGCGTTGCAGAAAGAGAAGGAGGTCGATAAAAACGGCAACGAAGAGGAGACGGGTGATCAACATGCACTCGTCTTGCTCACATTCGACAACTAACTAAGCTCATCGTACGTGCGCTTTTTTATGTCGATTCTGCTGTTTGCTTGTTTGTGTTTTTGTTTTATCGTATTTACGGAAAGAAAATGAGGAAAAAAAATATGCGATGGATTGCAGACCGAAGGATTAGTGATCTGACAAGGCCAGCAGTGCTACCCACCAACTCACACACATAGTAGCGAGAAGAGAAGCAGGCTGAGAAAGCTGCAGGTGCAAAGTGCATGTCAGCTCGTCCACTCTCAGCAGATAACAGAGAGAGAGCAAGACGAACCACCATGACTGTTTCCTCATTTTCCCACTTCATCGTCTGCGCCGCTAAAAAGGTGCGTGTGCGCTCAGTGCTCCATGTGCGACGCCGTTGCCGTGCAGACAAACAAACACACACACACACACAAACACTTACGCCTTGGGGGTCTTGAAGTGGTTCGCGATGCGGCGGTTCACCTTCTTCAGGTAGCGGCAGCGGCCCGTGCCGGTCGTGCGGCGCTTGATGGCCTTCACGGACCAGTTGTAGCGACGGCGGCTGGCGCGCGGGTAGGCGCAGGCGGCGCAGCGCTCCCACTGGACGTGGTAGGAGTTGCGGCCACAGCGGCGGCACAGAATGTGCGTGCGCCCGTGGCGCTGACCCATCGACGTGGTACCCTTCGTCATCTTTGATCTACAAGAGGAGAATCACCCTTCGAAACTGTGGAGAGCCGAAGAGGACGAGAAGACGAACCGTTTTGATTGCGCGCACGTGTATGTAAGTGTATGCGTGTCGTTGTCGTACAAGTCATACGACGACGTAGATGATTTGAGAGTGCGGAGAGAAAGGGGGAGAAATGAAGTGAAGGTGGCGAAAAAAAAGGTTGAGTATTCTTCGAACCCATTCGGAAAGCAGGGCCACGTGCAAGGCGAAAAAGGCGCCGCTTCTCATCGTTGCCGAGCGCAGACTGCTCATCACAACTAACGCGAGCGCTGTGAGTACTCAGATCCAAATTTGTTTCTTTTGAAGGCAAGCTGTTTGTTTTTTTCTCTTCTTCTGCACGCGTTGGCTTTATGCGAATGTAACGCATCTGTGATGAACACTAAACAAAAAGCCACTCACTGTGACGCTACACGCACGCAGACCCACGAAGACGATCGCACAGAATCCTGCAAGGCATCCGTTGTGTCGCTTTTATCGCTGTCGCTGGCATGACAGTTGGACGCAACGTCAGGTGCGGAGTGGTCCTCCTGTGTATCCCGATCGTGCTTCTGGCATCTCACGAGCTTCTCCCCAGCAACGGAGCTCGCTGCATCTACTGCAGCCGTCGATGGCGCCGCGCGTGCGCTGCCCGACGTTGTGGGCTGCGCGACGAATGGAATGTGCCACGTCGACAGTAGGCGGGAGCCTCCTGCTTTCTCAGAAGAGACAGGAGAAGAGGGAGAGAAGGGCGGCTCCTTCGAGGCCAACGCGTCGTGGCGCTGAATGCACCGCTCGTACGGCATCGGCAGGTCCCAGAAGAGCTCCGTGCGATCCCCAACACGGACGCAGCGGAAGCCGATGCGATGCCGGTCACGCCACCGCGTAAACGCACGCGGGCTCAGCAGGCGGAAGTGGTGATCGCGCATCTTGTCGTTTGTGCACACGTAGGTGCGGTGCGACGCCGCGGTGCGCGGCATCAACGCAGACGCGCCGTCACTGCCTGTGCCGATAGAACCGCGCGTGACGACGATGTCAGTCGGCTCCGTCATCAGCAGTGCGCCGTAGAGCCAGCAGAGGTCATCGTTCAGTCCTGTCGGCGAGCAGTACAGCCACCCGCGAGCCCGCCAGCGCTGCACGATGGCGGTCGACTGCGGCGTCATGAAGCGCGGCTCCACGTGCCGCTCGTGCAGCATGACGAGCGGCCGCGCGAGGCCGTAGGTCGTCACCGCTAGCGAGACCGCCTTGTCGATCAGGTCGAAGTTCACGCCGATGTCCACGCTTTTGCCGATGCCCTTGCATTGCGTGTTGAAGTCCAGATCCGCTGCGGTGATGTTGGCCTCTGGGACGCCGCGGTGCAGCAGGAGAGTTTTCTTCGACACGTCGTACCAGCTGGAGAGGCCGTAGTAGCCGAGGTTTGCCCCATCGATGAAGACATCGACGCGGTCGCCACGGTCGTAACGCTCGTGCAGGTAACGCCGCCAGTGCTCGAAGCCGAGCCGTGCGCGCTGGGTGCGGCAGGCTTGCGGGATCACCAGGTCCTTCAGTTCACGGATGAGGTGCGTGCGGCACGCGGCCGTGAATGGGTAGCCCGACAGCTCTGCCTCGCAGGCAGGGCAGACGCCACATGTTTGGGTAGAGGGGTGTGCAGAAGTACCGCTGGTGCCGCTGGTACGACGACTGTTTTCAGATGAAAGAGGCTCGACTCCCTTCGATGGCGTTGTGTTCGTGCAGCACGGGGACGTTGATGGCACATGCTTCATCCGCTCCACCACCTCCATGCTGTAACGAGGGCCGAACACGCTACCGTTGCTGGCGTGCTTGGTCCGCTCTAGGCTGTTCGCCAGCGCCATCCACGGCTCCATCACACGAAAGACAAAGTCGGCGCTCACCTCCGAGACGTGCTCCTTCATCTCCTCCAGCATAAAGAAGAGCGTGGAGATCGGCTCCTTCACCTGCACACAGAGGATGCCCAACGCAACGTAGTCCGGCTCCGTCAGCTCGATCTTGTGCTGCAGCGCCTTCTCATAGACCGCAAACGCCAGACGGCGGTCGCACAGTCGCGTACAGCAGAAGCGTAAGAAGAGCGACGCGCTGCGCAGCCGCAGGAGTCCGTGCTGCTCTAGGTAGGCGAACATGTGCGTGGCGCCGTCGCCATCCCCTGCGGCGCACTGAAGCCGCAACACAGCGAAGAGGACGTGCTCTGACTGCAGCCAATCCCGTGAGATGAAGTCGGCGTGTTGCCGTACTTCTGCGATGAGGGAGAGACCGTCCGCGGCGTTGCCGGACGCGTCGCAGGCGTAGAGAGCGGCTGCAAAGGCTTTGCTGGAGAAGACGGGGGCTGCGTTGGTGACCGTGGCCGTGTCGAAGGCAGCCGCCGGCTCGGAGGAAGACGCCTGTGTTGGCTGCACATGAGAAGGCAGTGTCCATTCGCCGTGCAACGCTGACTTCACGACGCGGACGGCTTCCGCTACGTCGCGCTGACCGACAAGTGTGTTGACTCTCCGTAGCAGCTGCTCCTCGGGCGAAACGCTTTTCTTCTTGCTATTCGAATGTGCACTAGGTTTGTCTTTGGTATCTTGTGTGGAGGCTGGATGCGGGTGTGAAGGGGCCATCGTGCTTCTCCGCAAGGTGAGGCTGTAGTGGTAAGACCGACAAAGCGTTGCGACGGCCGATGCGTTGGAGAGAAATCCTTGGTCTGGATATGAGAGGCGACGGGGATTCGCCCAGTAGCAGAGCCCCGCCGTCAACTTCCCTCGGACAGAGCGCATATTGGGTGAATGTCAGAGTAGTTAGTCTCTGCGGTTTTGTTCGCTTGCTTGCGTTGGTGTATCACTTTGACGACACTGTGGTGGTGTTTGAAAACGCACCTAGCATCAGTACACCTTCCTGCATATCAAGAGGGCAGTAAAGTTGAACAAGTCTGTTGTTTCGATGAAAAATGAGAGAGGAGGAAAAATAAAATGAATCATTTGTTGGCCATGTGTGTGACGTGTAAAAGAGAAGAGCAAGATACTCCATAAGTGAACCCAATCGGTGGTCGCTAGCGGTGTTGTCTTTATTCCCTTTTTTTCTTTTAGACAAAGAAAAGAGGCGATTAAAAAAAAGCACCATTTTTGTTCAAGTCAGAAAACGTGCTGGCGAGAATACTCCGCGAGCTCATCACAATCTCCTACTACAGTCAATGATGGATACGGCGCATCGTGGGCTTACTTTTCCTTTTTTTTTAGCAGCTTACCCTCCCCATACAATCTCATCAGCGTTTATTGACAACCGTTGACGCTTCTTTTTTTCTTCTCCTTCTGTTTTTGTTGTTGTTTTCTAGTGTGATGCGAGAAAGCGAAAGGACTGCCCTGTGGTCGCAAGCCACCTGCACTCGGCAAAACGGTGAGGGTGAAAACTGTTGGCAGAGGAAGCAACAAGGAAGAAAAAGAAAAATGAGAGTGGTACAAGTACACAGTGTACAATCATATGTATAGGAAGAAAAAGGCACCGTAGCTTAGAAAAGGATGTCTTCAGCGTTTGTTTGTTTTTTTTTCTTTCCAAACGCAAGTGCGAAGGTGTCGCTTTTCTCATTCGGTCCTCTCTTTTACCCCGCTGTGTCGCAGTAATGATACAAAGATAATGCCAGCTTGAAGACGTGTCGAGGAACAAACAAAAGGAGAAAAGGACTGTACAGAAACTCAAAAAAAGGAGCAAAAGCCGTCAGGCTTCGCTATCGGCTCTCGAGACAAAGGGAAAATTTCAAAAAAAAGGGTGAGAGTTTTTCAAGTACAAGACTTGACTCACTAAGCCGCCACTTTCAATGGTCTCCGCTATTACAGCTCCTACAAGGTTTGCGCGTCCTCCCTGCTCCTGTCAACCGCCTGCGATGAGGAGTCCTTCTCCGCCGACGCCGTCTCCACCATCTTCACTTTCGCAAAG
This sequence comes from Crithidia acanthocephali, assembly GCA_000482105.1. Lineage (NCBI taxonomy): Eukaryota > Euglenozoa > Kinetoplastea > Trypanosomatida > Trypanosomatidae > Crithidia > Crithidia acanthocephali. The sequence goes on along the minus strand of AUXI01000110.1, from coordinate 26,437 downwards.
CGTTCATCCCTGCGGGCGTAGGGCCACAGCACGCGCGGGAAGAGGTTCAGCTTGTAGAAGCGCAGAATAATCCACTGCACCATCATCAAAAGCCACACAATAAACATCGTAAAGTAGGCACCCCACGACAGGTAGCCGAACACAAATGTACCGCGGAAGAAGTAGCGTCGGTAAGCCCCGCACTCCGTCCGCTCCAGTCTCTCGGAGCAGACGCTCAGCGTCACCTGCACGGCGAGGAGCAGGACGCAGGTGAAGCTGACCCGCACCGCCGTCTCGTCGGTGAGCGTGATGATGCAGAAGATGATGAGCATGTAGAAGACGCTGAAGGCGGAGAGGGCCAGCATCACGTTCCAGTACGTGTCGCAGCCCATCTGGGTTGGTCGGGTGATGGTGGTCGAGGCGATGAGGTACACGTTCGTTTCGAGTAAAAAGGCAGTCAGGTAGTGAAGGGCGTGGGCCGCGGCGTTGTGCCGCTCCAGCATGTGCGGCACGCGTGCCATGTTGAAGCACGCGAAGCCAAAGCCGTCGATGGAGTCGTGTGTGAAGAGGAAGCCGATGTAGCCGATGAGGGCGACACACCACTGCACAACGACGCCGACCATCAGCATGATGTACGCCCAGCGGTGGCGGTACTCCGCGCTGATGCTGAGTTGGATGTTGTTGAAGTACGACTGCGTGATGAGCTGCGGAAAGGCAAACCACACCGCGTAGAAGGCGCCGGAGAGGCGGCTGCTGGCAACGATGTTGTGGCCGAGGATCATGTGTTTCCGCTTCACCGCCATGACGTACTTCACGACGCAGAAGATGTCGAAGAGCGGGATGACGGGCACCACGGCGACGTACGGCGACGGCACGAGCAGGCGGTCTGTCTCGTGCTCCTGCGGCTCGTACCGCTGCTCATCTTGCCGGCTGCGCACGGCGTAGATGATGAAGATGAGGTACAGTGCCCAGCCTCCGCCAAAGACGATCAGTGTGTAGAAGCCGTAGCTCTGCAACGCGTTGCCGTCCATCTTCATCCAGCTCGCCAGCACCAACGCAATCGTGACGGTGCAAAAGATAATCGAGAAGAGCTGCACAATCATGAAGACGATGTTGAAGACGTGCATCACGTGCGACTCGTTGATGAGAATCGTGTGGAAGGGCTCGTCAGGCAGCACGTGCTGGTGGTCAAACATGAGCTTGATGTACTCGAAGCCGCTGCGCTTCAGCAGCGCGTACTGGCCGTGCGAGAGGCGCACAAAAGGCATCTTGAAAAAGGAGCTGAGGTACTCGTAGATGCCAGGGCTGAGCTCGCCCTCCGTCGCAGGGATCAGCTCATCCACGGTGTCTTGCACGTTGCGCTGCGCCTCCGCATCCTGCACTTCGAGGGTGCCGGAGTCGACGATCATGCGCACCAAGAACGGGTTGTGCTCCGCCGCCGCGATCTCGAACCCGCGCACTGGCATCTCCGTCGAGCGTGAGGCCAGCGCCGCCGCGACGAGGTGGCCGAAGGGCTCGGTTGGATTTGTCAGGTACCCACGCAAGGCGGACAGGAGGTCGACGACGTAGGTGTTCGGCTCCCCATTCACGGCGTCGTCGTCCGACACGTCCCCGACGTTAAAGGACTCATTAGCCGCGTGCTGCTCCACCCACACCTCCTGCGACTGCACCATTGGGTCGTTCCACACGTAGGGCTCCTGGTCCGGGTCAATCATGACGACGTCGAGCGGCATGGCGTCGCTGCCCTCGCCGGTGTCCTGACGAGGGACGCTGCTGAAGGGCTCGTAGAGTGCGCGGCGGTCGTTGCGGGCCGGGGTGGCGGGCGGCCGCGGGGGCGGGGTGCGGCGGTCCGCGTCGAAGGCGCCGTCAAAGCCGGAAGACACCGATGCCGTGCGACTGTGACGGCCGGCGTTGCTGAGGTTGCTGGTGGAGCGGTTGCGGGCGCTGCCGGGCAGCGCCTGGAAGAGCTGCGAGGCGCGGCGAGAGCGTGCCTGCGCGGCAGCCGTCTGCGCGTTGGCCGTGGCAAGGTTGACCGCCCCCGGGTTGATTAGCCGTTCCAGGTAGGCGTTGACCTGATCGCCTTTGCTGGCCGCGTAGCGCTGCGCTGCAGCCCACCACCCGTTGTTGCTGTCTGCCGGGTCGTTCACACGCACCGCCGCAAGCGTCTGCGGCTGCGGGCTGGCCGCGCCGGCGCTGTGCGGCGTGGTGCCGCCACCCTCCACCTGCGAGGTTGGCGAGGCGGCCAGCGAGCTGCCGTTGCGGCGACTGGCGTGGCTGCTGCCGGCCTGGCTGCCTGTCGTGAAGTAGCTCGACGGAGGCCGCAGGGGCGGGAGACGCGGTATCGCACGTGGTGCCGCTGCGTCACCGCCGGCTTTGGCCGCCGTCGGGTTTTCGGGCGACCGCCGCAGCCACCCGCCACCGCTGCCGCGTGAGGTAGGCACCATCGGCGAGGAGGCGGCCCTTCGCGCCGGTGTACCGCCCGCAGCAGCAGCAGCAGTAGCGGCACCAGACCCTGACGACGCGGTAGTGGCAGCCGGAGCCGGAGGTGTGGCCGCGGCGGCGGTGGCGGTGTTGGGTGTTGAGGCGTTAAAGCGCTGCGTGGAGGCGTGTGGTGTGCCGGCGGGTGTGTTGGCCGTCACGTGGGGCGGCACCGGAGCTGCTGCTGCTGCCGTTGGTGTCGCCGCTGGCGTTGCGGGGTGCGCCGCCGGGGCAGCAGCGATGTGCAAAATGCTGAGCAGTCCACGATGGTGGTGCTTGTGCGGATGGTCGTTTGGACTACCAGCACCACTGCTGTGGCTGTTGCTATCATTGTTGTGGGGGTTTGCCTGGCTGGCTATCGGGCTGTGACTGTCCGTCTGCGGCCCCGGCTGCGGCGGGAGGGTCACACCAACGGAGCTGGCCGCCGCGGAGTTCGATGAGTGTGAAGGGGACGAGGGTGGGATGATGGTGATGCCGGCCGGCCGCATGCCGCCAAGCCGCTGCGCTCCGCGTGCGGTGGTGGGGCTCGGCGTGAAGTTGGTGGAGACACCAGTTGGCGGTCGGGTCATCGGTGATGCGAAGGCCTCGGAGTCGAGCGGGGTGATGCCGGCTCCGTTGCTCGTTGCTGAGGCTTTGGGTCGCGTTGAGGTGGCGGAGTACACGTTGGAATCGAGATCATCGGAGTCGGCGTTACGGCGAGAAACGTGGGCGGTGGGGCACTCGGAGCTACTGTGGAAGGAGGATACGTTTTCGGACGACATTCTCTGTGACATTGTGTTATCGACGGCTTTCTTGTGTGTGTGTGTGTGTGTGTCGGATTATTGGTTATTTTTGTTTGTTTTTTATTGAGGGTTGTTGCGTTGTATGAAGAGCAGGACTCAACAAATTGCCAACACAAGTGGTCTGCTGTTGCTGTCAGGTATGAATCAATGCCGTGACGTATATAGTCGCCCGAAAGAAAAACAAATCGCACTTGTGAAAAACAGAGTTATGGAGTGTCGAGGGGTGAGAAATTGCGATATATGGATTATAATGAGTAATGTATAGTAAAAAAAAGCTGTATTGAAAAGAGGCAGCCACGGCAACAGTGGTTCCTTTTTTGCACGCGAGCCTCGTTTGTGTATCTCGTCGCTAGAAGATAAATAAACAAAAAAAGAACCTGTTGCTTGAATCTTTTCGTGGTACCCTTGCAGGTCAATGGAAAAAGAGAAACACCCTTTTGCCACTAGCAGATTGACAGAAAGCGAGAGAGACAGGTGCCGGAAGGGCAACACAGCAGGTGATATGAGAGAGAAAAACGTGGAAAAGATAGACAGCAGCCAGAAGAAAAAGGAAAGAAAAGATGACCCGAGTTTACTAACCTCCGGATCTTTGTTGCTGGAATTTCACCACAAAACCAAAAAGGAGGAGGCCAGACATGAGTATGTTGCGAAGGAGAGAAAAGGTGCGAAGCAAAATGAGGTGAGGGCAACATAAAGCAAGAAGCAATGAAAATTGTGTGAGGGTGGAGGGGGGAAGGCCGCCGGCATGCTGCTAGGCCATTTACATTTCTCAGCGCGATTTGCTTGCCACTTCAGTTTCCGTCATCGGACGTGCAGGACACACTGAAACTAGATACAAGCAGTTCATTATATTTGTATCGACAGGGCTGAATGATAAAGACTGAACTTCTTTTTTCTTTACAAGACAACAAATGGAACAAAAAGTGAATCGACTTTTCACACAATCACCGGGCTCTCGTCTCAGCTTCATAGACAAGAGAGCCGCTTCAAAACATCGTTCATGATGGTGTTACTGGTGTTTAAGGAATGAGTAAACGTCAATGAAAGGACGAACGACCAAATCGGCAAGCGTGTGCGCTTCATAACTATCTGTGGACACAGACGCTGCATCAGCCAGCGTACACTCATCTCCTGTGTGTTTGTGTGTCATCGTCAATGGCCGGGCCTTATAAACACAATGAAAGAGGCCAAAGCGGCATAGAACAAAGAAGGCTATAGCGTGACGACGTTTCACGACTGGAGTTGTGTGGAAAAGGAGGAGAAAGAAAACGAAAAGCGAAAGAGCCCTCTCCGCCGAGGAAAAGGAAAAACAGCAAAGCGCATGCATACTTGAAAAAAAAAAGAAATAGGAGCACTCAACTTGCTCTGAGAGTTAATGGAGAGAGATCGGAGAATGGAAAAAGAGAGATCAGTGGAGCGCCATCCAACATCCAAGCTTGGCTCACACAGGTGAAGAGAGAAAGAGAAAAAAAAAACGTGCTTTCAGTGGAAAAGAAAAAGAACAAAACTTAACAAGCGCACCTCACGAAAAGCTACCAAAAAGCACGCTCTTCTCAATAAAGAATGAACAGACCCCACACTGAATGACGACCAATAAAAACTAAAAAACCAGGCTGCCAAAGAAGAGTGAAGCAGCTGACCTTCACAGGTTGCGTTGTCCTCCTTCAGAAGTGTGGGTGTGGCTCGTTTTTCTCTCGCTCTCTCTCCCTCTCTCTCTTTCTCTCTCCCTTCAATACATTAGACCTTTACGAAGAGAGAGGACAACGAGGCCTCCTTGTGGAGACTGTGCACCGCCTGCGCCAGCAGCGGCGCCGTTGTCAGCACCGTCAGCTTGTCGCACTTCGCCGTCGTCACCTTCTGGTCAATCGAGTCGGACACCACAAGCTCCTCCAGCGCCGCACACGCGTTAATGCGCTCACACGCGGGGTCCGTCAGGAGGCCGTGACTCGCACACGCAATCACGCGCGTTGCCCCCATCTCCTTGAGAAGATCACACGCCTTGCACAGCGTGCCGGCTGTGTCGACCATGTCATCGATGATGACGCAGGTGTAGCCCTTTACGTTACCCACCGTCTGCATGGAGTCCACCTTGCCCGCCTCCTTGCGACGCTTCAGAATGGTGACGATGTGGCTGGCACCGATGCGGTCCGCCAGCACGTTCGCGCGCTCCACACCACCCGCATCAGGTGACACGACCACCGTCTCGTTCTTGTCAAACCACGGCTGCCGCATGAGGTAGGTGGCGAACTCGGGGAACATGAGCAGGTTGTCCACCGGGATGTTGCGGAAAAAGCCCTGGATCTGGCCGCAATGCAGGTCCATCGTCACGACCCGGTCCACGCCCATGCACTGCAGCAGCTGCGCGACGGCGGAGGCGGAGATGGGCACACGCGGCTCGCTCTTGCGATCTTGACGGCTGTAGGCGTAGTACGGCACAATCGCGGTAATGCGCTTCGCCGACGACAGCTTCAGTGTGTGGACGAGCAGCAGCAGCTCCATCATCGCGGTGTTCACGTCGGTGTTCATGTTGCCAGAGGTGGGCTGGATGATGAAGCAGTCATCGCCGCGGACGTTGTCGACCACCTTGATGTTCAGCTCACCGTTCGCGAAGCGCTTGATCTCCGTCTGGCACTTCTCCACGTTGAGGCACTTGGCGACGTTGTCGGTCAGGTCCGGGTTCGCCGTGCCGGAGATGAGGCGGATGCGGAAGCTCGTCTCCACCGCCGGGCGGACGTGCTGACGGTAGAAGAAGGTCTCGCCGGCAGCGACCTGCTGGCCCTTGTGGGGCTGCGGCTGGGCAGAATCACTCGACATCGTGCAGCGGCAGATATTTACAATTCTGTTGTTGTTGTGCTAGAACAGTGTTTTCTTTCCTCTCTCTTAAGTGTGTGTTAGTGGGGTTTTTTGTTTTATTAGAGAATTATCGCTTTCGGTGTTAGTCGTAAAAGAAGAGTACTTTATTTCTTTTTTTTTTAATATAACGAGTTGAGGTTGTTGTTTGGTTTGTTTGTTTGTTTTTCTGGTTTCTTCGCTGCTGCTGCTGCTACTTTTGTTGTGTTGTGTGGATTGGCTAGAACAGAGTTGAGTTCCAGTCGCCTAACTGCTACCTAGAGAAAATTGCTGGAAGGGGATGGCGTTGAGTCAAAGAGCACTGAAAGCGGTCTCGTCAATACCTAAAAAGAAATTGTTGTTGTTGTTGTTTTGGTATGGTTTGGGCAGGTAGAGAGGAAAGAAAAAAAAGGAGACAAGTAGGGAAATTGCATTGACCAACCGCGTTTAGGCTGGAATCAATACCCTATAGAGAGAAGCAGGTGGCCCAATTTTGACATTTATTTCTTTTTATAGGTAAAGTGCCAAGATGAGTGCTACAGAAGCGAGTCAGCTACAACACAAAAACAAAGTGCTGGATTGGTGATATGTGACGTTAGTATCGCAGAAGTGTGAACGTACTCTAGGTTACACAAGCAAAAAGTGTTGCGAGACGACGAAGAAAAATATATAGTGGCGCGCCACTGATACAAGGAGAAAAGAGGAAAAGGACAACTGTACGAACGTAACGAGAAGAACAACAGCCGTCCAGGGAAGAAACTAGAAAATGAAAATAAAAAGTGATGGGGTCTCTATTAGAAGAACTTGAGCAATAGAGTTGGAAAACGTGGATGGTCAATCACAAAAAGAGAGCAAGAAGTACAAGTCGGCGCATGGTCTCGCCTCTCTCCACTTTCTAACAACACACACAAACAGACGTGTGGCATCACCCTCCTGCGCGTCTACGGCTTGATATATAACGCAGCACGAGGGCCCATCAGCGGCACCTCGTGTGCGGCGTACTGAGGGTGCACTTCCGCATCCCTCTCTTCCTCTGCACCACCGTTCTGACCGCCGTGACAGCGACGACGTCGGCAGGCGCAGTTCACGCCGCACCCACAGCCGTCACGGCGGGGGTAGCGAGGGGCACACACCACGCCGTGTCCGTCCCACTGCGTCGGCTTGGGCTGAAAGTACGGCGGGAGTACACACTGCTTGCACTGATGAAAAGGGACAGCGCCATGGTCGCAGCGGATGCCCTTCGTCCTGTCCGACGACGCCGGTACCGCAACCTCTCTCTCATGCGCAGCACACGGCGACGTCGAAGAAGCGGCAGGGACAGGCACGGTAAGTGGTGACGGCCCAGTAGGTGAAGAGCTGCTCGTCTGGTTTTTGGACGATTCGGCTTGACGTGTGCGCCGACGCCAGCATGCCGCACAGTGGCAGCGGCTTATGTTGTGCTTTGCGTCGTAGTATTGGCAGAACGCGCAGTCGTCACGCGCAAGAGTAACAGGCATCACGTGTCTTTTAGAAAATCCTCTTTTTATAGAACAGAGTGCAGCTGATATGTAGAGTGGGGTTTTCTTTTTTCAGTAAAGCACTTGCAAAAGAACCTTGTGCGCCTGCAATCAACAGTGGGAAGAAGCAAAGCACGACAGACAGCAGGAAAAGGGAGGAGGAGGAAGAAAAGGAAGCACAGCTGCAGAACAGGAGACGGTGCAAATGCACGCCAACAGACACCGCCACTGTCGGACGCCACAAAAAGCATGAGGAATGCCATCACCTGTGCCTCCACGAGAAGTTCAGTTTTGTGCTTTTTTTTTTTGGAGTGACGAGAGTCACGTTGATATGACTTTTATAATAGCCCTCTTCTGCAGCTGCTGCTGGGAAGGCCACCGTAGGTTTTTTTTTTAAACCCTATAATCGGCGTAGGTTATTTTTTGCTCTTGTTACCCTTATTAGTATTACCGATAAGCACTCGCTGCGCAACACCGCTTTGCATTTCACCACCACACTACAAGACCTCAACTATCCGGCGCACACAAGCACGACGTGATGTGCCCCTTTTTTTTTCTATTCTGGCGTCAGCACTAGCCGTCTCCCCATCATTTACTTACGCTTGCGAGACGCTTTGGCCGCCGCCGGGGCAGCCGTGGCACCGCCGCCAGTGGCGAGGAACTTCTCGGACTCCTTCTCGCCCTGCGTCCACATCGACTTGGCCCAGTCCGGCACCACACCAGACTCCGCCCACGGCCGCTGCAGCTCGCCCTCCGCCTTCTCGCCCTTCACGTAGATGCGAAACAGCTCCGACTGGTAGATCGCCTTCGGGTTGTTCAGGCTCTGCAGCAGCAGCGGGAAAGGGATGCCGTAGCGGGCGGCGAGGAAGGCGCTGATGGCGGCGGACATTCCCGTCTTCGTGACCAACAAATCCCGCAGTTTGCCGAGGTCGTACTCCCAGTGCTTCTGGATGCTCTCCTCATTCGTGTACCCGTCCTTCACCCGGATGAGCGTGTTGTCGCCCGTCTGCCAGATGCGAATGAAAAGGTAGATGCCGAAGAAGACAATGGCGATGTGCACGGCGCAGAAGATGTAGAAGATGCGCTTCTGAATATCTGGGTCGGTGCTGTCAATGCTCCAGCTCAGGAGCAGGATGGTGAGGGGGACGAGAATGTTCATGACCCGTCCGTACCTCTGCAATTGACTACAGAATGATAAGAATAAAAACAAGAGAAGAAACGGGAAAGATGAAGAGGACGCAGCAAAGGAGCCGAAGCTGACGCAAGGCTCAGCAGCTAGCTTCGAATGGAAGACTGTCCCGTTGTGGAGTTGCGGGGAAACAGGAAACCATGCAGAAAAGAAAGGAGCGAGTGGGGTTGGAGAAAAGGGAGTGAATGTGTTTGTAGGAAAAAAAAAGTCGCCATGCAGTACACTAAGAAGGATGACTCTCAATGGAAAGCAACACAGCACCTTTGCTTTAGCCTACCAATGTAATCGATGATGCACGTGGGAACGTTGCCTGTTGGAGTTTTTCTTTATATTCTGACAGCAGCTTATCGTCGAGAGCTTTTTTCGTTATTTTTTAAAGATTTCTCAACAACGCGGAACTCCCATTGAACCTCTCGTTGACAAGTGCTTTGTCTCCCTTTCCCAGGCATTTTTTTTTCTTCTGCGGATTACGTTAGAACGATTAATCATCAACACTTACACGTCAGTCAATTAGTTTCACTTAAGACAACAACAACACACCAGTCAGCACACCTGTAAGGAAAAGCCGCACTAAGATAAGTAAAAGGTAAACAAGAGTGCGTATCAGCGGCTGTCGCTCGAAAGAACCTCGGCAGTGTTTGGCAGTTTGTGAGCCACTGAGTGTTGCGGTTGGATCTTTAATTTTTTGGGGGTTCCTTTGTGTTTTGTTGTTGTAGCTGCACTTGCAGTGAGGCTTCGCATTCGGCAGTGCGAGCTGGCTCGACGAAAGCTGAGAGAATCGTTGGTGAGAAAGGTAAACGTGACAATAAAAATAAAAAACACCGAGGCAACTACGAGGATTCGTCTGAGTCAAAGCCCATTTTTTTTGTTGTTGTTGTTGTTCCGTCTCTTTTTCTCCTCCTCTTCCCTCCCACGGCTTAGCGCATCAAAGACCGCCAGTTCATGGGGCGGAACAGGTTAAGCCCCTCGTAGTCCGTCGTGACGACCAAGCCAGGGATCTGCATGTGCCAGTGTGCCTCCTTCGGGTGCACGAGGCCCTGGTGTTGGAACATCAGCTGGTCGGGGTACTCCTTCAGCTTCCCGCTGAAGAGCTCACCCACCGCCTCCTGCTCCTCGTTTGCGTCGCGCTCCAGCGAGAGATCCCACAGGGTGCACCGCCCATCATCGCTGACAACGGACAGCACACTCTCGTTATGCGGCGCGAACTCCACCGACGTGATCGCCTTCTTGTGCAGGGCGATGCGCTGGATCGGGTCGGCCGCCGCGGCAATACGGCGAAGGTCCCACACCGCCACGGCGCCGCTCTCCGCACCGGTGGCGAGCAGGTGCGATGCCTGCCGCGCGCGGTTCCAATCCGCCACGTTGATGTCCGACGGGTCGGCCTGGAAGTGGAGCTTGCTCGTGCGCATGTCACGCGTGTCCCACACCTCCACCACGCCGCCGGCGCGGGCGGTGATGAGGACGTCCGCCTGCGTCGGGCTCCACTGGATCTCCTCAATCGACATCGCCCCGGCAACGGTGCTGCTCGCCGCATTCTTCCACCGGCCATCCTCCGTGGGCTGCCAGACGAAGAGTGCACCGGCGCAGTCGCCAGAGGCGAAGACGTGGGGCTGCACCGGGCTCCAGTCGAGGCCGTAGCCCTCCGTCTTGTGCGAGGTGGACGGCGTGCAGAACTTCAGCGGCTGCGCCTTCTTCTGGCCGGCCTGCTCCGGCTTCTTCCACGCCTGCGCCTGCTCCTTCGACCAGTTCGAGAAGTCCGTCAGCGCCCGCACGTCCGACTCAAGGTCGAAGACCTGCACGTGGCCCGCATCCGACCACACCGCGACGAGTTGACTGCCACTCGCCGGGTTGTTCTGCGGGCAGCACCGCACGCGGTTCGCCGTACCGTAGTGTTTGATGGTGCGGTGGTGCACCACGGGCTCGCCATCGTTCACCTCCTCCCCGTCCTCGTCCTCGCCCTCGTCCTCGCCGCTGTTGCCCTCGTCGCCGATGTAGTCCTCCTCCTCGCTCTCGTTGTCACTCGCCACGTCGTACTTGGTGCGGCACATGTTCGTCACGTGCAGGATGAGCAGCTCGTTGCGAGCATTGTCGTCCGCCTGCGTGCCACAGACGAGGAGGGTGGAGAGGGGGTACTTTGTGTGGTTCTCCTTGTTGTCCTTCACCACGTCGAAGGAGAGGCACGGGTACTCGGTGCGGAGCTGGAAGAAGGCATCGTAGGCTTTGTTTGAGAACTCGAGCTTCATCGGCGCACCGCCCTCGACACCGTCCGCCATCGCGGCTTCCTCGACGTCGCCGCGCCACACAGACACCTCGGCTGCACCAGTGCCACCACCTGCTGCCGCGTCGTCGTCCTCCCCGTCATCGTTGCCGGCCTCCTTGAAGGAGATGGACTTGATGCCGCGTGTGACGTTGGCGGTGGACTCCTTCTGGAACTCCGCGTACTCGTCATCGTCGCTGTCCTCGATGATCTCCTCCTCCTCATCTTCGCTGTCCGGGATGAGGTTGCACTCCTCCTCCTCCACGTCTTCATCGTCGTCGTCCTCCCAGCTGTCCTCCGCCTCCTCCTCGGCCTGCTTTTGTTGGGCCTCAAGCTCGCGCTGGCGACGTGCCTCCTCCTCCGCCGCCTTCATTTCCTGCGCATCCTTGGTGCGGGAGCGTGCGCCGGGCACGTCTTCGTCGTCACGTGATGCACGCTTAGCGCCGCGCTTCATTGTTCTTTTGCTGTCACTGTCGTGGTGGGGCCTTTTTGTTGTTGTTGTTGTTGTTTGTGTACACGTCGCGTGTGCACGGAAAGCAGACGAACAGCCTTCACTGCTTCGTGTAGTCGAAAAAAGAAAAAAGCAGCTACGTTGGTAAATCCTTCACAGTTAGTTGAAGCGAAGAACAGCATCATGAAAGACAAAAAAAAAAAGTAGTTGTGGGGGAAAAGAGGAAAGGTGTGAGGAGACGGCTGTGGAGACAGGCAAAACGATCTGCGTGCAGGTTGCTAGCGACTGCGAAAACCTTGCGCACATACCCGTGTCATTCTGAGGTTTTGACTACCCATGCATGAAGGTTGGCGATCCGAGCAGAAATGCGCGAAGTTCTTCACTCACTCACCTGCATGGCAGTGGCTTCAAAGAAAGAAACTGTGAAGCATGAGTTCCCATTTCGCCTCTCAATGGCCACGACGGTAAACGACATCTTCACTGCTTTTCCTTGTGGCTTCTCAGTTTGGATTTCGAATTGTTGATGACGAACAGCAATGAATTTGAAAAAAAAGAACAAAAGTGGAAAACGCAATATAAAAAGACAATAAAGCAAACATAACAAAAAAAAAGGAAAAGCTTGTGTCCCCGATTTAGACTGTTGACATGGATACGCTTCTGCTGACTTGATCATTAGAAGGCTCATGAATTTATCTTCCTCTTGAAACAGGTAGGCAAGAGTCACACACAAGAATAAAGAGAGTCGTGAGCAAAATGAAGATAAAAAAAGGATGGTGAAGCAACGGCACGAACTTGACTCAAAGAAAACCAGAATTAACCACGCGGAACGGCATCTACATGGCACGCCACAGTATAAAGCTAGGTTTTCTTCTTCATCTACGTCCGTCACGCCTTCAACCTTTTTGTTTCCTCCTTTCTCACAAAGATCAACTTGCTCCGTTTCGAGAAAGATAAAAAAAAAACTCGTGTGGCCTTTTCTTTTGGCTTACGACGCCTGTCAAGAAACGCCGCAGCAATGAGGGCGATCTCGTGCGTCGGGCGATCGGCACAGGTGCACGGGCCTCCCTGCTGTATCTCTCTCAATACGCCGCAGACGAAGGTAGGCGCAGTGCACACACACACACACACGCAGGTGAGCAGCGCGAGACAACGATAAACAATTAAAAAAAAAGGAGAGCAAAAAAGTGATGGCGACGGGTAGGAGAAGGGGAGAACGTGATTACGGCTGCCAGCAAACACAAGAAAAGAAAAGGAACTGACAGGAGACAGAAGAGCTACAAAAAAAGCAAAATTGGAAAAAGTAAAGAAGTGGGGGGACGGAGATAGTTATTCACATACACCACGCAGCTAAAGAACTCACTGCGTTACTCACACGCCGCCATACATGACGTAATCCTCTCTTCCTCCCATGTGGACATGTCATGAACAGTGCTTTGACACACACTGTGAAAGAGTAGCGCTCTCCGTGGTAAAAACAAAAAAAGCGAAGAGGTGCTTGTGACATAGCGGCCAGCTGTTGTGAGCAGCGTTTGCTTTTCTTCTCTTTTCCTTTTCACTCCGACACTTACGACAGCGCCTGGAGGTTCTTGAGGCGCTCCGTGATGTCGTCTTCGTCCACCTGCTGGTGCTGGGCCGGCATTGAGATCTTGCTCTGCACGCCACCGCCCAGTTTCTCGCTGATGTCGATGTTGTTGTCCGCTGCCACCTGGTCCATGAGGGAGTCCACCTGGTTCACCGGCACCGTGCCGGCCGACGAGCTCACAAAGGCGGCGTCCATCACACCAAGGTTCACATCCATGGTGCCCACCTGCTGCTCGAAGGTGTCCATCACCTTGGCGATCTTCATCGGGTCCATCGAGGTCAGGATCTTGTCCATGCCCTTCACCGTCGTCTTCATCGTCTTGGTGACCGCCTGCATCTGCATCGCCGTCTGCACCCGCGACGCCGCCGCGTCGAGTCGAGACGACAGCCGCAGGTAGTTCAGTGCCTCGTTACGCTTGCGGATCGCGTTCTCGGCGTAGATGCGGGCTGCCTCGGGGTTGCCCTTCTCCAGCGCCTTCTTCACCATCAGCTTCTCCTTCTCCGACGCCTTCTCCGACGCCGCGGCGCTCTTGTTCATCTGCTTCGACGCGAACTTCATGTTGAAGATGATGTCGTACATCTCGTCTTCTTTGCCCATTTTTGTGTGTGGCGCGCGGGTGCACTGCGTACAGCAGCGCAGTCGAGAGTAGATAAATGAAGTAATGCGAGGAGGCGGAGGAGGACAACGGCTCAGCGTGAGAAGGTGAGCCTTGAGTAGAGACGATTAGTGGAAAGACACAACGGATGAAACGCAAAGACGATGGTAGAAAGGTAGCAAGCAGTAAAGAAAAAGAAAGGAGACAGAAATCAGAAAAAAAAGGAAACGAAAACAAATGTGGTGGTAGCTAACTCCTTTTTAAGACAGATATCAGTGTAGGTTTTTTTTGTTACAGAGAAGGAGCAGGCGTGTTTACACGCAACACAAGCAACGGCGAGAGCGGAGAATAAAAAGAGATGTGAAGGAAAAAGAGAGAGAGAGAGTAGTATTGCTACCAAATGACAGGAAAAAATAAGGCAGCGATCAGCATTGGCACACAGAAAACCTTCACCACCTAGCTACACCGAAAGTGCTACTACTTTCGGCACTGTCTGAACCTAAAATTGAGAGATTGCTCAATGAAAGGTCGGCGCACGCTCCCCCAGCAGATGCTCTCTCTCTCTCTCTCTCTCGTCTCAACAATACGTGCGGTAAGTCTGTCCCTCGAGTATCTCCGTTACTCAACTAGGCGTGTATCGATGGACGAATTCAGCGAGGTCAATGTTGTTGAACGGCGGCTTTTGCGGGAACATTCTATGAAACAACAGATTCAAGTAGAAGAGCAGAAAAGAGAATTTGAAAAAAAAAGCCCACTGTAGGCATGACACACTTGACCTAGTGCAATCCCAGCAGTACTAACAAGGAAAAGCAAAATAACTCACTGACCCATCTCCTTCGACAGTCGCGCCTCATGAAGAATGGCGTACAGCAGCGGCACAGACGACGGCGCAGCAGCCATGTTCAGCTCCGACGCAAGGACGCGCCGAGGCACCTGACTATCCGGTGTGCGTCCCTCCAGCTGGAAGACAGCCAGGGTGTGCTCGAGTCCGTTGAAGGTCAAGTACTCCTTAATGAGCTCGTTTATAATCATGTTCTCCGGCGGCACTGGTGGGTTCTCCACCGCGCGGCCGTCGCCGTTGCCGGTGACATCAGTGAGTCGTTCAACAATCGCCGCGCGCAGTTCGGCTTTGATGTGGCTGATGGTGCCGCTAGTCTCGAGGGACTCGCGCATCGCCGCCTTCAACGACTCCTGGCTCGACATGCTATGGAAAGGTGATGGATGGAAGGCAAATCCGCTTTCCCTTTCTCTAACTATGAAAAAACGAATGTATGCGTGTATGGTCACTCGCTCGATGTGCGTGCGGGTGTGAGTGTTTTTTTTGTGGTGTTTTCTCTTCCTAAACCGTTCATAGAGAGACGCTCAGATCTTTTTTTTTTTAGGTGGAGCCGTTGACGCAGCGCATAATCGACGAAAAGCGAAACACAGAAAGAGAGCGAAGGAAGAGACCAGTGTGTGTGAACAGGCGAAGCTTTGAACCAGACGGACACCTTAAGTGAGGTTCTGCCTCATTGCCATACTCAGCACCCTAGGTGTTTTTTAACATCGACGCAAGTGCGAACTTGATGGACACCTCTTTTTTACTGTTGTTGTTGTTGTTGTTGTTTTAAGGTAGAGAGAGAGAACGCTTTCTTTCACACTCCTCACCTCTGACAAGACTCTCTTTTAGCCTTAGCACTGTGTTGCAGCACCCGACTTACTTCGTGATGCACGCGACAACCCATCTCAAGCAATTCTACTTTTTTTTTCCCTCTTTCCGTATGTTACGTCGGTGCGCACACAACGCCGTCACAACAATGACAACCTGCGCATGACAAGAATACCCACGGCCACGCCCAGTACAACGCCACCCGCCGTGATCAACACGTCCGTCAACACCAGACCCCCTTTCCGCGGTGGTGGTGGTGGTGGAGCCCTTCCTTCAGTGCCCGCCGTCGCCTGCGCGTCCCTCTGGTTGTCTGGTGCAACGCCGCTCGCACTTCCTCTTGTGAAGGCGTGAGGGAGCTGGTCCTTGCCGGAGATGCCTGCATGCACTAGCAGCCGCTCAACCGCACGCTGCGTCGGTCCCCCTGCACCATTTCGTCCCTTCGCCGGCGTGGCGTCTGCGTCCGCCGCGGGTGTGGTGGCCGACTCAGCGGTGGGATCTGCAACGGAGCGCGTCGCATCCGCCGCAGCAGCAGCGGCATCGCCCTTCTTGTTCTTTTTCTTCTTCTTTTTCTTTCCCTCCGCCCCTGCCGAAGCAGCCGCTTCGGACTCCGCCACTGCACTGGCGCTTGCAGCGCCGTCCTGCGCGGCCTCCTCCGTGTCCCCTGCAGGCGCGGCCACCGCGTTGCCCGTGGGCTTCAAATCGAGCGGCAGCACCACGTACGTCGTGGTGCTCTGTCCATTGCTTTCCATCTCTGTCGCTCCTTCAGCTCTGCCTTCCGCGCCGTCTCTGCTACTGCGCTGCCTCAGCAAGCAACGTGACCGTGACAACGCCACAACCTCCGCTGCTGCGTGAAAGCGGCGCGGCAGACGCATCTTCGCTACCACCGTCCACGCCTCGGTGCTTCCTTTTGGGTCGTAGGCGCACTGCAGGATGGCCGGTGACCCGGTGAGGGCCAGCAGCACCTGCGTCTCGCTCACGGAGCGTGTGAGGAGCCGCGGCACCGGCAGTAGTGCGGGGCTCTGCGCAGCCGTACGGCGTGACGCCTTCGCCACGCCGCCTGCCCCCGCCTCGTCTGCAACTGCATGCTCGACAGTCTCCTCACTCGGACGTGACGGCTGCTGATGCTGACTTTCGTCGTCGTTTGCGTCTTTGGTCACACTGGTGCTGCGATTGCCCAGTGCTGCCGGAGACGGCGGCTGGGATTCAAACTGCGTCAGCATCGGCTTCGGCGTGTGCACGCTGCCGCTGCGACCGACGTAGAAGCCGTGCACCGTCCAGTCGTCATTGGCCACAAACACAAACGGGCCGTCGCTGCTGGTCGTCACCGCCGTCCGCGGCTTCCCGTGGCGGCACTTGCGGTTCGGCAGCTGACACTCACCCGCCAGCTTGCTGCGCTGCAAGTCCCAGAGGCGCAGGCTTTGCTTGGAGAAGCAGAGGTCGCACAGGAGAGACCCCGGTCCGGCAGCGGGGGCAGCAGCGCTCTTGTCCTCGCGCATTACCTTCAGCTTCACTGGTGATTTCGTCACTTCCACCACGACCATGGACGAAGTGCTCCTGGTGGCCCTGTCGCGGCCCCCCTGCGCTGCAGCAGCGGCAAGTTGAAGACGCGCAAGATCACTGGCACTGCCTCCTTGGTCAGCTTGCACATCGAGGGCGATGTACCGGTCACCCACCCAGACCACGTGCTGCGCCATGGCAGTCACCAACTCGCCGAGGAGCTCGCCGACCTCGCCGTGGGCGAAGGCGAAGAGACGCAGGACGGCCGGCGTGGGTGTGAGAGGTTCTGCGCCGGCGGTGGCGGAGGCGGCGGCGCTGTGCGTCGGGCAAACCATCGCGATGCGCGTCTGCGCTGTGTTTAGGGCGAAGGCATAGACGACGCCGCCGTACAAAAGCTGAGTGGCGAGCGGCGGCGGTGCCACCACGGCACCCTTCGCCGCTGCCGCAGGTGTTTGGACGCTGCCCGGTTGTTCTATGAGCAAGTGCTGACGCTCAGCGTGGATGAAGACAAAGCGTCCATCCTTGAGGACGGTCATCTGGAAAAACTCCCTGCTTTCGTTTATTTGTTTGCTTGTTTTATTGTAGGCCCCTTCGATGATTCTGCAGTCACAGAGAGAAGATTCGCCTGCGCTTTACTGAAGTAGGTTAGCAGAAGGGAGTGCGTGAGCTCACTGTTGTTCTGTGAAAATGATAGGTCTAAGCTTTGACCTCCTGTGAGAATGAGCAAAAGCTCTCGACTTCCTTATCACAATTAAAACGAATAGAGGCAAGTATAGCTACAGTGAAGCGAAAGAGTGGAAGAATGAAGCAACAGGCATCCCACTGAAACGAAAGAATAGAGACGCAACAGCTCGCGACGCAAGCTTCCTAACGCCGTTGACTCATCAGCTGCGCACCAAGCCGATTGTGGCGCACTGCTTTCACTTTTACTAAGATAGAAAACCACGCATCCACAAACACAAAGCACGCGTGCAGAATCCTGAGGATCGAATAATTCGAGGTTTTGTTGTCCAATTGAAATTATCAGAAGCCGACAGTGTTCCAAGTCCGGCAGGTAAACAAAAAGAGAGCAAAACAGTTTGCCAGAAGAAAAACAAAAGTTAGTGTACACGGTAAAGGGAAAAAAAAAACTGGTTCTGTTGCTGCTTCGATGCAGTAAGCATTATGTTCATCTTTCAAAAAAAAAAGGAAGGAACCTGACAAAGTCTTTCCAGCAGAAGGTGCGCCGACGATTGTCATAGCGCAAGAACGGTGGTGCCTTCCGCGGTGTGCGTTGGTGAGCCGCCCTGCAAAGAGATGTGCGTCTCCCGTCTCCTTCGCACGACTTCCGCCACGGATATGAAATCACGCCACGCTGCATCGATAAGGTGGCGCTCCTCTTCCTCCTGCGCCGCAATCATCAACGCCGTTGCTCGAGTGCCGGCACCGAGCGTGTGCTCCGCGGCGGAGGCGCGAGGTGCAAACACCAACGGTGACGGCTCGTAGCTGTGCCCAGGGGCACTCGTGCGTGCCAGCCGCCCCTCCCGTAGCCCAAAGCGACCCACACTACAGGCTTTGATCGCGAGGGAGTCCAACGCCTCAGAGGTCACCTGCATGCGACACACGGCCTCATACGCATCAAAGACGCCTCTCACAAGCTCCGTGGTGTACGCGTCAAAGACGGCACGGCGTCCGTCCTCCTCTTCTTCGACCAGGAGGGTCTGTGCGCAGTTCCACAGGTATTCGGAGAAGACCTGGTACGGTAGATCCGTCACATCGTCCACGATAAACCGCCGCTCCTCCGCTTCATCAGCAAAGAAATGCTGCCGCTCTCGATGACACGCCTGTGCGCTCCACCGCGCAAGTCCACGGTGCAGCGCGTTCCACTCGGTGAGGTACTCTTCCACCAATCCAAGTCGGTCCTGTACCTCCTCGTCGCTTACGTGCTTGAGTCTCGTCGCGTCGTGTACATTTGACGATGAAGTCGCAGAGACGCAGAAGACGCGATAAGGGTCCCACGCTTCACTGCTCACCAGCATTGCCCCTCGCTCTTTCTTTTTTTTTTGACGCTTAGCAACCGCTTGAGTTCTTTTTTTTTTTTTAAGGGTCATGTGAAGGAGACGGATGGTGCACCAAAAAAAGAAGAATAAAAACAAGGAAAAGAAAACAGAGAGAGAAAGAGAGAGAGAAAAGCGACGATGTGTATTTCACATTTGAAAGATCGAGTTTTGTAGAGAGAGCGCTTGCAAGAAAGCGACGAGGCGGCATCAGCGCTAGATTGAAAAAGAAATGCGCCAGTCTCTGCATCGCGTGTGCGTCTAGTTGTTGGAGGCGATGCTTGTGCAGTTAAGAGGCTGCGCCGGAAGAAAAAGGTGCGCCGCTTAGTGACAACAACGGCAGTCAGCTTGTGAAAACACAGAATCACAGCTGCACCGTGTTGAACTCACCAAGCTCACTACGAGTGTTCACACTTCGAAAGGTCAAGTAACACAATTTTTCAAACGTGTCGCCCTTCTCTGTAAAATCTCTGGCAAAGCGTGGACGTTCTCTCCCGCGCTGGTTTCTCGCTCGTTTGCTTTTTAGGTTTTGTTTGCTTGCGTTTGTTAAGGTAAAAAAAAAAGAGTCTTTGAAGCATGGCACACGAGTGAAAAAGAGAAGAGCACATATACTTAAAGTTTCTTCTCTACAATTGCGTTGGAAAGAGACACTGTCCTCGCTTCTGCACTAAGTCACTTCTCTTTGCTACATCGCACTTCGATGTGGTCCTCTGATCCATCGTGAGCATGCTACAAAAAAAAAAAAACGACAAAAGGACAGATCAAATAGAAAAAGAAAAATATACCCACATCACCTCACCCATCAATAGCTGCACAAACTCGCACGCGCGCGCAGTTTGCCGACAATTACCATTTAAGTACTTTACAACCTCCTCCCCATCCGCCTGTTGCGAGCATCGTCTGTCCCGCTATTAATCGAGTTCACTGTTAGGTCCATCGCGCTCGTGGTTTCCTCCAAGGAGAAGAGAGGCAAAGAAGGAAAACAAAACAGAGAGAGCTTTCATTGATCGTAGGAGGAAAAGAAGAAACAGGTGAAGCAAAAAAAAAAGAAGAAAAAGTTAGTCGTTGCCTTATACGAGAAAAGAGAAAGCATTAGTTCATTAATTTTAGCACCGAATACGGTGAAGATTCAAACAGTACACAAAAGCACAACCACCAGGATTTGCTGCTCCACGAGGAACGGTGCTTGGCACACGCAAGACACACCGTCAGAAGCAGCAGCAGCAGCAGCTCAACGCTCGCCTGTGCGACAAACGCAAGCACGACGAACAAAGAGGAATGGGCAAAGGGAGAAAGCGGAAACACAACAAAGAAGCAAAGAAAAAAAAAAGACTACCGTAGACGCAAGTTCCAACAGATCCCTCGGTGCACCTCAAGCATCGAACAACCGGTAAGAGTGCGCGTCCCTGCTTTTCTGTGTTCGTCTTCACCTTTGTCTTGCCTGCCTCCGCCCTCACCTTAACGCCGGTCGCGTGCGCCGTTGCTCTTCACCTTACCCGTGAACAAGTGCATCGGGCGCAGGTTCGGAACGTGGTGGTCGCCCTCGCCCTTGCGCGCCTGGCGGGCCAGCGGACGCACCTTCACCTTGCTCAGCTTCACGGCGCGCAGCTTCTCGTTGATGTCGCGGTAACCGTCGCCGCGGTTAACGCTAAGGCTGCGCTCGCGGTTGGCCGACGTGGCGCTGATGCTACGAGTCGACTTGGTGCTAACGTGGGCAGAGCCGGAGCGGTCGCGCAGGAGCGCCTCCTGAGCCACCGACATTGAGCGTCCGCGCTTGCGGCCTGCCGTCGCGGCCACCTCGCCGCTGCCGTCCGCGATCGACTTGGACCGTGCGTCCTGGCTGCCCGTCCGCTTGTTGAACTTGTCGATGGCGGCGGCCTGGCTGTGCGTGCGGCGGATCATCGGGTTCTTCATCGCACGCTCCATCTTCAGCACCTTCACCTTGTCCTTGATGAACTTCACCGCCTCGAGGGTGTCGTCGTCGAGGGTGTGCGTGGAGGGCTTGCGCGACGCCTCCAGCTCCATCTCCTCCAGCCGGGCCTCCTCCTCCGCCTCCAGCTCGAGCAGGCGCTGGTGGATGTCGGGGTCGATGTTGTCATAGATGTTGTGGCCGTCCATGATGTCCGGGATGACGTCGTCCACCCACGACGGGTCCTCGAGGTCCCACGTCTTGCGCTCATTCGTCTGGTACTGCCCCGGGCCGCCGTTCTCCCACTCGTAGTCGCGCTCCGTCTTGCGGCGCTGCTTCGGTGGCTCGCCGGTGGCGCGCTCCTGCAGCACCGTCTCCGGCACGTAGGGCAGCCGCGCCACCTCGTCACGCTGCTGCGGCGTCGCGCAGTACAGTCGGTTCTGGATGGCCTGGTAGCGGCCCGAGCCCTCCTTCTGCTCGGAGCGGTGGGCCAGCAGAACGTCGCAGGCGACCGTCTTGAGATCGCCGACGCCGATGTCGGTCAGCGTGCTCGTCGTGATCCACTTCGCATCCGCCTCCTGGATGGCGTCCATGATGAGCTCCTGCTCGGCCGGCGAGACGTCGTCGATGGTGCACACGTCGCACTTGTTGAAGACAACGACGACGGGCTTGCCGGTGAAGAGGGGGCCGACGGACTTGAAGAGAGAGACCTGCTGCTCAATGGAGTAGCCGCACTGCCCGCTGAGGTCCATGAAGAAGAGGATGCACGCCCGCAGGTGGGCCAGTGCGGTGATGGCCTGCATCTCAATCACGTTGCGCTCCTCCAGCGAGTGGTCTAGGATGCCGGGCGTGTCGATGACCTGCCAGGTGGTGTACTTGTAGTCCGTGTGGCCAACGAAGAGGGACTTGGTGGTGAAGGCGTAGGGCTGCACCTCGACATCCGCGCGGGTCACCTTGTTCATGAAGCTCGACTTGCCCACGTTCGGGAAGCCCGTCACGAGCAGCGTGCGCGCGTTGGGATCGATGGAGGGCAGACGCGACATGTGCTGGCGCACCTTCTCCAGGTAGGCCAGCGCGCTGTTGAGCTTCTTGCAGGCGGTGGCCATGCGGCCCAGCGCGGCGCGCTTCAGCTGCTTGCACCGGTAGAGAGAATCACCGTACTTGAGGAGGCGGACGTAGTCGCGGCCGATGTTGTCGACCATGTGACGCACCGCTCCTACCTGGCCCAGCGCCACCTTGTAGTGGTCGCGGTCGTAGAGGACGTGCATGAGATCGCCGTAGAAGGGGTGGATGTCATCCATGCGCGGGAACTCCTGCAGAATGTAGGTAAGCTTCTCGTTGATCGTCTTCTGCGTGAACTTCACCTTGCGCATGTAGAACTGGCGGATGCGGGAGATGTGGTAGCCGCGGTGCACGACGGTGGGGGTCTTGCGCTGCGTCTTGGACAGCACGATGTCCATGAAGTCCTTGTAGGACGGGACGACCGTGATCGTCTTGAAATTGTAGACGGACGACATCGCGAAGGTCTTTACTCGTGTGTGTGTGTGTGTGTTTTAGTTTACTTATGTAGATGAAATAAGAAGAGAAACAAAGGGAATCGGCAGAGCAGATGATAGTCTCGTCTCGACGGCGCTTTGCTTTCCTGAAAAGGAGAAAGGCGAAAGCTCAGAAGAAACACCGACAGGGGAAGAAATGAAGTGGCAGAAGATTACCGTCGTGTATTCTTTTTGTTTTTTTTTTAAAGAAAAGAAACAGATGGAGGATAAAAAGATGCCCTACCTCGATGCACACTTTATTGACTGTGTAGATCGTGCGAGATGGTGAGATTGGTGGAACAGTGAAAGCGTGATTGAAAGAGCAGCGATGTTTAAGCCGGACGATAACGAAGGTGGGAAAGTGAGATGAAAGCGGGTGAAACATGCGAGAAGTAACAAACATAACAAAGGGACGCGCAGCGCGCGACACTCCACCGTAGTCGTCATCTGAACACTACTCTTCACTGCTGTGAAGAACAAAGACTCCACAGTGCAGCAGAGGAAGTCGCTCTTGTGAAGAGAGAGAGAGAAAGTTGAACCTGCACAACGACTGTGCTTGCCGGCGCGCGGCTGAAGGCTTTCTCACCACACAGCATGCGGCAGAGAGGGATCGAGCACTTTCTCAGACGAAAACGAGAGTTTTTTTTTCTGTGGCAGCCTGCGGAAGACACCACTGTGTTTTATTCTTGTTGTTGTTGTTGTTTTGGATATGTCGTGGTGGTTTTGACACAGTTTTCACATAAGAACACTCATCTCATACGCCCCTTCACAAACGCACTTTCACAAGCAATCGACAGCGCTGCGTCTCCGAGGAAAAAAGACCATTCAGCATAAAAGTGGGAAGAAACAAACGCCTCGCACCAACAGGTTTCACAACACACAGAAACGTGTAAACAACAAAAGAAGTTGGTGGCACAGCAGAACACGCGAGTTACAAACCTACACGCAGGAGATTTTATTTACTTCCGTTGCGCACTTTCAACGAGACAACACTTGTAGTTAGAAATGAGAGAACAGGTTTTTCTGAATCTTCGAGCACAACACGAAGATAATTAGAAGAAAAAAATGTAGTAAAACATAGCGTGCACATATATGGATGCAGCGATAGAAGTCGGGTGAAAAAAAAATAGACGAAGATTAAAAGCGATACCAAAAGTGATAGTGTACAACCTC
Organism: Crithidia acanthocephali; assembly: GCA_000482105.1. Lineage (NCBI taxonomy): Eukaryota > Euglenozoa > Kinetoplastea > Trypanosomatida > Trypanosomatidae > Crithidia > Crithidia acanthocephali. The sequence continues at coordinate 3,001 of AUXI01000110.1, read as the reverse complement.
GCATGTTTTCACAATGTCAGAAAAGAAAAAAGGTAAAGCTTCTCTCCGCCGCTGTGAACGCTTGCCATTTATTAAAGCATTGAACCGAGCGGTAGTGAAAGCGTTCAAGAGAAGAAAAAATGAAGAAAAGAAGAGAAATCGTGCATGCTCGGCTCCAGTGTTAGCCACTTCCCTGGCAGGCTCGCAGCCACACCACACTCGCAGCGCTAGAACACCATCACAACAACAAAATGTTTCACACCTCCTTCCGCAGCGTCCATCGTCTTCTTGGCTCATCTCCTCCTCCACCCCCCAGTCTCGAGACGAAATGAGTGAATGAAAAGTGGGAGCCGCTATCTCCTGCATTGCACCAAGGAAGAACAGCACGCATTCAACGCAACACCAACTCACGCATAAACACACACATCAAGGATCGTGGAAAAATGGGGAGGAAAAGACGAGGAAAAGGGAAAAAGAAAAGTGACAACAATTTAAGGTGTCGCCAAATAGCACGTTGGGTGTACAGTTGGAAAAGGGCAAAAAAAAAAAGATAAGGCAAGAAAGGGATGGTGGTGAATGAAAAGGTTACGAGGCACACGCTCCTCGCTGCATCCACTTTCAAGTGAAGCAAGAAGAGAAAAAAAAGAGAGAGACGCGCTTGTCGAGCAACGGCTACGACTTGCCGCCGCTCACGGAGTAGCCACCCTCGCCGTCGAGAACCACCACCGTGCGGTGCAGCTTGCGCAGTGTCTCACGGTGCGACACCGTAATGAGCGTCACTCCCGCCTTCTGCAGTATGTCGTAAAAGTAGGGCTCGTCGTCCTGCGAGATGGCGCTCGTACACTCATCCAGGAAGGCAAACTGTGGGCGGTGAAGCACGACCCGCACCAGCGCCACACGCTGCCGCTCGCCACCGGAGAGCACCTGCTCCCAGTTCTTCGCCGCCCCCAGCCCGCCCTCGCGCTCCATCATACCACCGAGGCCGAAGGCGTGGGCCGTCTCGATGATGGCGTCGTCCGACACAAACGCCGTCTCCGTCGCGTCCTTCGCCGCGGCCGCCTCCACCGCCGTCGGGTAGGTGAGCAGCGCACGCAGGGAGCCCGGGGGCAGGTAGGTGCGCTGCGGCAGACACATGAGGGAGTCCACCGCCGGCGGGACGGTGATGCTGCCCTTCGCCGGCAGCCAGAGGCCGCTGAGGACGCGCAGCAGGGAGGACTTGCCAGAGCCGTTGCTCCCCATGATGAGGGTGTGCTTGCCCGGCGTGACGGTGAGGCTGAAGTCGCGCAGAATGCCGATGCCGGCAGGTGAGAGGATCTCGATGTTGGTCCACGCCACCGTGTTGTCCTCGTAACGGACGTTCGCCAGAGCGTTGCGGGCGTTCATGGCGCTGATGCGGTCCAACTTCTCGCGCAGCTCGCCCAGGCGGTGCACGCTGCCGCAGAGGGAGCCGATGCGCTTGTGGATGAGGAGGATGCGGCCAAGTGCGCCGGAGAAGGGGACGTATAACTGCACGTTCTGCAGGTACATCTGCGTCAGCTCGCCCTTCGACATCAGGTCGCGCTGGTCGTAGGCGACGAGGCTGCAGACGAGGTAGCCCACCAGGCTCGCCCCGTACTTGATGAGGAGGCTGTCCGAGAAGCCGCTGATAAACTTAGAGCGCTTGATCTTGTACTCGTGGCGGATGAGGGAGCGCAGCAGGCGGCCCGTCTGCTCCCGCTCGATGTCCTCGCCGTTGTAGAAAGCGATCTCCTCCGCGTGGTTGATGAGCTGGTACTGCTTCGTGCGCAGGTTGCCCTCCTTCTGCTGACTCACCGCCGTCAGCTGCGCAAAGTTCGGCAGCAGCACCGACATCCCGGTGGCCACCAGAAAGTAGTACGACATGAGGAAGCCTGGTGCTGCAAAGCCGCCGCGCTTGGAGAGCTCGACAGAGAGGGTGACCACGTCCAGGATGGGCTTGAAGAGTGCGCGGAAGAGGTGGGCGACGCTCTTGCAGAACTGGTTCGCGTCCTGGACCATGCGGTGGTCGGGGTTGTCGATGATGGCGCTCTGCGTGGCGATCATGTACACCGTATTGCCGCGCAGGTATTCCTTATTCAGCGCGGTCTGCAGGTTGTCCCGCATGCGCTGCTGCACCATCATCTTGATGTACTGCACACCGATCTGCAGTACCGTGCCGGGGATCGCCAGAAGACCAATGTCGGCGACGCTAAAGAGGAAGGACTTGATCTTGCGCTCCACGAGGAAGCGGCCGTTGCGACCCACGACGGCGGCAAACAGCAGCGTGAGCTGGGTGCGCAGGTAGAAGAGGACGACGAGCAGCATCGCCCCGCCAAACTCGAAGGAGAAGCAGCTAGGGAAGGTGAGGCCGAGGAGGGAGAAGAAGCGGCGCCAAAAGACGCGATCGAGCTTGATGGGCTCGTCGCCCTCGTTGCTGCCACCACCCGTGCTACTGCCGTTGCTGCGGCCAGGAGAAGCGCGCTGCGATCGCCGCTTCGAGCCACCGCCGGACTTGCGGCGCTGCATGAAGTCACTCAAGATGCGCAGTGCCGCCGCAGCACAGAGCAGCTGGGCTGCGTAGACGCCGAGGTTCCGCCCCGATGCAAGCTTTGACACGGCTGCCATCTCGAAAGCACGAAACGCGTGTATGTGTGTGTGTATGTGTGTGTGTGTGTGTGTGTCCAACTAAAAAGGGGTACAACTCGCCACCGATACTGCCAACAGCAGTTTCAATAGAACAGTTTGGATGCTTGTTTCGAGAGAGAGGTATAGATCTCAAAAATGTGGTTGCGCACGAACAGCAAGGCTTCGGGAGTACAGATTAACAGATACGTTCGAATCTGCGACACTGCCAAAACTCGTTTCAAATCCTATTTCAACGTCCACCTTTAGGGCAGTGTATGATCCACAGTAGTAAAAAAAAACCCTCAGCGAATGCAGCAACGAGAAGGGAAAAAAAAAAGCAACGCTATGAGAAAACTGAACAAGTCGGGGAGCGTGTGTGTGTGTGTGTGTGTGGCGATAG
>AUXI01000109.1:0-43706 GCA_000482105.1 Crithidia acanthocephali | reverse complement strand
CCACACCACCCTGCACATCCCCGAGGGCGTCACCGTTGAGGTGAAGGGCCGCAAGGTCACCGTCACCGGCAAGCGCGGCACCCTCCAGAAGGATCTCACCCACCTCCAGCTGGACTTCCGTGTGGACAAGAAGAACAGCACGCTGACGGCCATCCGCTGGTTCGGCGCCAAGATCCCGATCGCGTGCCTGAACACCGCCAAGGCGCACATCAGCAACATGATCACCGGTGTGACGAAGGGCTACCGCTTCAAGGTCCGCTGCGCCTACGCGCACTTCCCGATCAACGTGTCCGTCGATGGCCAGAACATCGAGGTCCGCAACTTCCTCGGGGAGAAGCGCGTGCGCCGCCAGCTGGTGCCGAGCGCCGTGTCCGTGTCCCAGACGGACCCGTCCAAGGTCAAGGATGAGATCGTCTTCGACGGCAACGACCTGGAGCAGGTGTCCCGCGAGGCTGCCCTGCTGCACCAGATGTGCCTGGTCAAGAACAAGGATATCCGTAAGTTCCTCGACGGTATCTACGTGCAGACCAAGACCAACGTTGAGGGTGTTGAGTAATGTGCACGCATGCGTGGCCCGTTCCCTCGTTTAGCCCAACAAACTGAATTTTTTTTTATCATTTACTTCGTGAAAAACAAAACAAAAAGAAAAAGAGTTTAAGCAGGAGGCTTTGATGTAACGTATGATACGTTGACATCTTGCATTCCAGTCTTCCTACGATCGCGAGACCGACCGTCTCAGTCGTGGTTCTGTGTGTACACCGCAGCACGTGTGCTCTTAACGTGTGTGGTGGACTACTCCGTACCTCGTTCCGGACAGTGGAATACGTGTTGCAGAAGTCACTCTTGCCTTCTTCGAAAAAAAAAAAAACCTTGAGTGGTTTGCTTCCTTTTCTATGATGGTGGTGACTTTGCTGTCATGAAGGAACCGGCAAAGCGCCGTTTTCGAGAAATGGTCCGTCTCTTCTACAGCTGCGCTGCATCTCTTTCTGCCTTCCATGATTGTTGCACGTGGTTGAATTCTCAATTCTCTTTTCTCTTCTCTTCTCGGTCTCTTATTCTTTTTTCTATTTTCTTTTTTAACGCCCATTTAAAAGATCCCTCGTTTTGCACAGGTCCGCTTCCATCGGTAGTTGAGCGCAACAGAAAGGCCACGAAGGGAACACACCCAACCAAACGCACACACAGCGGAGAAAGGAGGGACTGGACACGTAACGCACCGCTGCGTCTCGAAACCGCTGCGTTGTTGTCCGCACGAGGCGCACCTCTCTGGAGACTTCCCTCCTTTTTTTTCCTTTTTTTTGCTTTCCCGACCTCCTGTCATCGACCATGCGTTCCTCGTCGGTGCGGTGCATGTCCATGTGGGACAGCCCCGCGTTCGAACACAACCCACTGACGCGGTACTGGAAAAAGATGATGGACCGCACTGGCAACACGCTCTCCTCGCAGAGTATCCCGCGGCACATCCACGGCTACCTCGAGGGCTCCAACGCACGCACGGAGAGCCACATCCGCTGGTTTCCGTACAAGCAGGAGATGACGGTGGATGGCCGCTACGTGCCGACCTTCAAGGACGTCATCTACACCCACTACTTCCCGAAGGAGTTCAACGATGACGAGAGAGTCAAGTACGTCGCCATCAAAACCGGCCGTAGCGAGTTGGAGATCGCAGAGGAAATTTTTCTTATGCGCAAGATGAAGCTCTTCACGGCGCAGCTGCTGCGAAACAACTGCGCAGTCGCCCGCTGCGTATGCCGCAGGGTGTGGACTACAGCGGCATTGAGCGGCGTTACACACTCGGCATCTCCAAGGTGGCGCAGGCGATGGGCATGAGCATGTACAGCACCGCCTCCTACGACCCACTGATCATGCACTCCCCCAACCTGGACATCGGCGACTGCGTTGACTTGATTGCGACGAAGCAGCTGCGCACCTCGCAGCAGTATTTGCTGTGCGACATCGTCGTCCACCGCGGCATCCCACGCGCACGACTGCCTCAGGTGAAGGGGGAGCCACGGGAGCCGCTGCAACACATCGAACCGTGCATGTACCAGTTCATCAAGCTGCGTCTCGCGGTGCTGTCCTTGATTGCGAAGCAAGAACAGTACGTCGTCGATCACCAGTTTGACGGCGGGCACCGCTACGGTGGCTGCTTGATTCACCTCTTTCCCTCCCCGCTGGATCCGGAGGTGATTGACCACGAGGTGGAGCATATTGAGGTGGACTTGGAGCTTGCGCAAATTTGGATGAAGCACTACTACGACCACTACGTGGCCCCTCGACGCAATACGTAGTAAGAGAAGACCACTTTTCTTTTCCTTTCACAGTCCAATCCGCTTCTCGCACATTTGTCTGTTTCTTGAGAGCTTTTTTCTCTCTCTTTTCGGTTTTGATTATCACAGCTGCATTAAAACACACACACACACACACACACACACGCCATAACGAAAAAAAAAACGCGATTCTTTTGCGTGCTATGCGTTAATCCCAGCGCGTCCATGGGGAGACAACGACGCGTCATTTACGTTTGTATGCAACGCTCAACTCTGCCGCTGTTTCGACCGGCCGAACATCTTCGCGCTTTCCTTTCCTCTGCAATGCGTTCGAAGCTTCTATTATTCTTCTTCTTTCGCCTCCCCTGTACCCACTTTCACACTCCTTACACACACCATGACAGCCAATTTGTGCGCCGCGTCACCGTACTTAGACAAGAGAGTCACACACCACACACACATACATCAAGAGAGTGACAAGCCAGCTTCATCCACCTTCTATTTTAAATACCTGTCACTTTAACGCCCACGTCTCGTCGTTGCAGTCGGACGAGAGATCCCAGAAGAGACGGTTCTGGCGCTTGTGCATTCCCCTGTGACGCTTAAGAACTCCACTTGCAAACTCGTTTCCTTTTTTTTTTGCACCTCCGCCTACTCAGTTTGTTTGACGTTTGACAAGGAGACAGACACAAACACACACAAACGCACAAGCTCATACTAAAAAAAAAACAACAACTACTTCTTCTGCCATGTTTACGCCAGAGATGCAGAGCGGTGCGGTGGACACCGGCGTGGACCCGGAGGTGGCCGCGATCCTGCGCTCTCTTGCCCCGGAGGAAGTGGACATGCTGCGCGACGCCTTCATCTACATGGACAAGGACAGCGACGGCTACGTGAGTAGGGAGGAGATGATGACGAAGGTCGCGGCGTGCATTGGGCCTGACCGCTTTGGCCCGTTGCAGGAGTACCTGATTCCCCTCTTCGGCGTGGCGGACAAGGACGGCGATGGCCGGCTGAGCCTGACAGAGTTTCTGACGGCGTTCGCGGATGGACCTGGTGTGGTGCCGGCGGAAGTGATCAACAACTGCGTGGCTGGTGTGCGGGTGCGGCTGACAGACGAGGAGATCTCCGCGGTGCAGGACAACTTCCGTCGAATCGACACGAAGCAGGACGGCGTGGTGGATGCCGAGGAGTTGGAGGCAGCGCTGCGCGAGCACCTCCTCGCGAAGTTCCCCGACCTCACGGGTGAGAACTTCAAGGAGATCGTCTCTGTCGTCATGGCCAGCGCCGACACCGACCGCAACGGCGTCCTCTCGCTGTCGGAGTTCATCCGCAGCTACCAGGAGGACCAAGGGGTGCTGCCGGCCACCTTCCTCGAGCCGAACTATGACCGTCTCAGCGGTGCGCGGCAGCTCACGGATGAGGAGACGACGGTGCTGCGCGAGGCTTTCGCGGTGCTGGACCGCAACGACGACGGCTACGTCGACGTGGGCGATCTCTACCACGCCCTCTGGGACACCCTCGGCAGCGGCGTCGAGGACCAGAACCAGATCCGCGACCTCTGCGACCTTATCATGATGACGGCCGGCCGCACCAAGCACGGGCAGCTGACGGTGACGGACTTCATTCGCGGCTTCTTGTTGAATGTGCACTTGATGCAGATCCCTGTCGCAGTGGCGCAGGAGCGGGTGCGCGTGGCGTGCGACAAGCTGCAGGAGATGCACGACTCGGGGGAGCTGGAGAAGCTGGTGCTTGTGTACGAGGATCTGGACAGCGACGGCGACGGCTACGTGGCGCGGTCGGAGATGGTCAGTGTGCTGAAGGCGCTCTTCCGTGACGCCTTCCCCGGCTGGGATGACGACATGCTGACGTCCGTCATGACGGCCATCGTGGTGGGGGCCGAGACGAACAGCGGCGGCCGGCTCTCCCTCGACGAGTTCATCCGCAGCTTCGTGGAGGGGCCGGGCTCAATGCCTTCGCCGGCGGGGCAGACGCCGGAGAACTCAAGCGGCGGCCTCGGCCACGCAGCGGTGGCGGTGCAGCGGTCGCCGCCGTCTTCGTCGTCCCCCACCGCAGCAGCGGCGATAGCCCAGCCGGCAGCTGCGACGTCGTCTGTGCCGCAGCGCGAGCGCCGACTCAGCACCGCCACCGACGAGGATCTTCTGCGGCTCACGGAGGCCTTCCGCGTCCTGCACGCCCAGCAAGGCCGTGCCGGACACATCTCCCACGCCGCCCTGCACGACAGCATCGCCCAGCTCTACACCGACAACCCTGCCCATGGGGAGGAGATGTACCAGTACGCACTGCAGCAGTTTGTGCGGCCGCGCGGCGACGGCACGCTGGAGTGGAGCGAGAATGTGGAGATCGACGACGAGGAGGGGAGCTGGACCAGCGCGGACACCCGCGGTGCACCGGCGTCAGCGAGGACCTCAACCACGCGGCCAGAGCAACCGGCAGCGGCGGAGACGCTGGAGGAGGGCATGCGCACGCAGCCCAAGCGCATCTCCGTTGTAAGTCGCAGCCCTGCGCGCGCGGCATCTGCGCCGAAGACGGCAACGGCAACACCCGTCAAGCCGTCGGCGCTGGAGGGACTGAACGTGTCGCGGGGCAGCACCATCAGCAACAGCAATGGCGGCGGTGCCAGCGCCGACAACGCTTATTTCAACGAGGACCTGCAGCAGGAGTTTGCGCGGTACGACGTGGACCACAAAGGCTACCTCGACCGCGAAGCCTTCAAGAAGGTGTACATGCAGATGGAACACTTCGGGCTCGAGCCGTCGCCGATGGAGGTGGATCTGCGCTTCCGCCGCTACGCGCACGGCTCCGACCGCATCTACTTCAATGAGTTCTGCATTCTCATGCTGCAGCGCGCTCGCATGTAGGGCTGCGCACCTTATTGTTTGTTCCTTTTCTTTTCCCTTTTCGCTGTACAAGTGGCCTTTTCCTCTCCTCCACTCGTAAGGCTTGCATAGGCGTTCGCCTCGCTACGCTTGCGACACGCGACGTCGTTCGGCTAGCGCAAACCCACTGATGTTTCATATCCATCGTCATTATGATGACTAAGCGTGTTTTGTAGCAGTCGAGGTGCTTCGCATTTCCTTTTCTTAGACCTCCTCTGTTTTTATAGTTATTCTATTTTTTTCTTTTTTTTGAACCTTCTTTTTCTTTGGGATTCACCATTTGAACTCTGCAGACTTTTGTTTTTACCAGTTGCGCAGTTCTACGATGTTTACTATAGCCTCTTCTCTTATCGCTGAGTCCATGTACATTAATGCGTTGCTGAAGCTTTTTTCCTCTTGTGTCTTGCATCTTGCATCTCTTCTTTTTTTTTTTTTGCACTTTCCTTGGCTCACGTAGGTAGCACTCTCTTGTCCGAATGTGTATCACTCTTCTTTATTTCTCGAGTCTTTTTGTTTTGCGCTCTTTGTTTTCTTGCGCGGCTAGGCAAAACGTTGTTCTCAGACTCGTGCCGTTGCTACACTTACAACTTTGATTCAGCTGTGTATGTAATTATGTTTCTCTTTCTTCTTGTGACCGCGCTTTTATTTGGGAGGCAGCCTGAAAACGATCCAGGCTACTGTTATCTGCAAGCGGCAGATGTCAAAGCAATCAAACAAAGAGGAGCTCATGAAGTACCCTTGTGGTGAATTAGCGGAGCAGTGTTCACGCACTTTTGCACGTTTCGTACCTATTCGGATCGTAATGGTTTGTTCTTCAAGCGAAGTACCAACACGATGCGTTGGATGCTGTTCAGAGTAAGTACTAAAGCGCTGTGACCCAATTCTAAGAAAATAGCATGTAGATGAAGAGCATCGCACTACGATGCTGAGCAAAGCAGACGGTGTTTGCTGCCCACAAGTTTTGATCTCACCTTGTGTTCCATCTCTACTATGTGTCAGCTTCCTCACTTTTCTCTCCTTTTCTCTCCTTTACGTCCTCTCTCTTACTCGTCGCCTTCCCTTTCATTGCAACTACCCTGCTCAGGTACCCCAGGTGCCTGCGTTCCACATCACTATCCCTAATTTCATAATTGTGTGAAATCACCTTAATCTGCTTGTCGACTTTTTTCCTTTTCTTTTCTGTTTTCTTTTCATTCATCTGCAAGCGGCAACCTGCACCGGTCTCCACTCAGAGAAGCAGAAAACAAGAGTAGCTTTCACCTCTTTTTTTAATTCAGTGTTTGAGCTCTCATCGGTGTTTTCTCTTTCTCTCTTTCAGGCTCTTTTCATCGCTCTTCTTTTTCTTTTTTTTTCCCTGAGTTTTGTGTGCAGCGTACACTCCCTCGATCACGCGTGTGCAGCCTTGCTACTTGTGCTTGAAAAAAAGGCAATATCATTATCCTTTCATCCGTTCTTCTTTTTCTTCTTCCTTTTTTTTCTTTACCATTGCGTGTGTTCGTGTTTTGAACGGTGCTGCTGACTGTTCACCGTGGTTCTTTTTCCCCCTATCTCTTAGTCTTTTATTATTCTGTGATCCTTTTTTTTTGCTTTTACTTTTTAAGCTGTGACAATCAAGTTGATCCTTCCGTTTTCGTTTCTCTCTTTCTCTTCGTTTATTGTTTTACTAATTGTTATCCTGCATTGTCTGTGTTAGTGTTTCTCTTTTTGTCGTGGTTGCACCCTTTTTGGTCTGGCACCCAGTTAATCTTTGTTTATGTATACACCTCATTGCTAACACACACACAAAAAACATCTTTTCTGCGAGTTTCTAGACGTTGTAGAAAGCTCTTTTTTTTCCCTCTTCTCTTCTTACTGCTGTAGGGTCGCAGAATTAAGTCATTTCGCACATAAAGAACCTGCATACCGTCTCCTTTTTTTTCTGTTCGTCTGAGTGCAGACTAACACAGTCCACTTTTCCGTTTACATCTATTTACAGACTGCTATCTAAAACACACACCGACGCCCTCACACAAGAAGCATCAAAGAAAGCATCTGCCTGGTAGAAACGGTGCCAGCGGAGTCAATCCAGGTGTGTTGATTCTTGACCACGTATTATCTTGTATTTTTTGTAGTGTTTGCGCTCTTTTTAATTTTGAAAGCATCTTTTTTTCTTTCTATCCGTCAATTGCTCTTGTTTGCCATATATTTGAATTTGTCTGTTTCTCGCATTTGTTGTCTCGCTCACGCGTTCTTCGTGACCGTTTCATTCTTTTGTTTTCCGGTGTTTTTTGCTTCGACTTATTACATCTTTACTTTGTGATTTATATCCTCATCATCTTTCCTTTTTTTTCCTTTTGCTCATTGCTCAGTGAAGTTTCAGTGTTCTTTTTTTTTAATTTCTCTTGTTCCTACTCACAGAGAAACCAAAAACCTACTTCCCCCCTTTTTTACCTTCAGCGCCACATATTGTCCTTTTATACACACACGCCAATAACTGGTGTTTTGCTGGGTTCAACTGTGGCACTGGTTTTAAAGAAAGAAACAAACAAAAAAGCTTCTACTAACTGCGGCAATTGCAAAGGCAACAGCTACACTGTAGAAACGCGCTTTTGAGTTCAAAAAAAAGAGTCTTTTTGTTTTGCTTTATTGATTTCTTGTTCGCTAGTGTTTTACTTTGCCTTCCTCCTTCTTACTTTTTTTTACGTTGTTCATATTCACGTCAAGCCAGCAAAGCGCATCTGTCTAGCCGCGTACGGGAGGAAACCACGCAAGCAACAGTGCGCTTTTGTTGGAGCCATACTTGGCGTCTTCTCCTCATTTTCCGTTTTCTCCTCAAGCACGTTGTGGTGTGCAGCACCGCCACGCGCAAATTGTCTTCCTTGCTCCTCGTAATATCCTCGTGAAGAAACAGAATCAAACGAAAAAGCGTCTTATACTTGTTTTTGTTTTCCTACATTTTTGTGTTTTCCGAGCTGGAGCAACTCACCAAGAATTATCTTGAGTTCTTCTCTCCCCTTCCGTTCTTTTTCATTCAGTCACGAAAGTGAGAAAAAACAAACAAACAAATCCACTTCCGTTTCATCACTCTCCTTGAGAGTTCAAAACTGTCATCATCAGTTCCCTTTTTTCTCTCGTTTACCTTCCAGGTTGATCTACGTACACGTTTTTTTTCGATTGCTAACGCGTTGCCCTCTTGCTTTCCTTCCCTTTTTATTTTTAAGCGAAACAGAAGGAAGATGGACAGCCCTGTGTCATCCGTCAGCCACGCGTGGCACTCCACGGCGCCACGCCCCATCTGCAACTTCTTCGCCATGGGTGGGTGCAACAAAGGTGATCGCTGCCCCTTCTCGCATGAGCTGGTCCAGGTGGCTCCGAAAGGCGTCGACGTGACGAACGGTTTCTACATCAGTGGGAAGGTGGCGAACTACAAGGCGACAGTCACCATCGCCGCGGCAGCCGCCATGGCGTCGCCGTCGTCGCCAAACTCGGGGCGGAAGTCCGACGAGGCGGGCAACGCGAGCAGCGCCGACGGCCTCTCGACCCTCGCCTCTCCCTCCTCGTACAGCGTGACCGGCGTCTCCCTCAGCGCAGAAGCGAAGGAGTGGGTGGGCGGCGGTGACAGCGGCAGCAGCGTGGCGGTGGTCCCGTGGGGGGCCTCCGCTAACGCCTCTGCCACGTCCTTCAAGTCGCTGCGCGCCGCGGCGTCGCCGACAGTCCGCACCGTCACCGCCTCCCCACCATTTGCGTCGACGCCCACCCCGCCGCAGCAGCCGCAGCAGCAGCAGCCGCGCGTCGCCTCCCCTCCTCAGCCGCCGCAACAGGCGCTGATGGCCCGCCAGCCAACGCCGCAGCCGACGCCGCAGCCGACTGTGCAGTACAACCGCCCGGCACACCAGCCGCCAACGCTCCAGCAGCAACAGCAGATGCAGCAGCAGCAACAGCAGCAGGTGGTGCAGCCGCAGTCGTCGCAGCAGTCGTCGCCGCTCCAACACGCACGCTCGCACTCGCTGAGTCAGCAGCCGCCGTCGCAGCCACCGCCGTCGACGGCGCCACTGCCGCCGCAGCCCCGCAGCGTCGCGAACGCCCGCCAGACCGTCGCCCGTCCCACCGACAGCCCCACTCCCGCCAGCCGCTACACCGCGCCGCAGACGACGCCGATGCAGCCGCCTCCGACGGCAGCCAGCGTAGTGGCGGGGAAGTACTCCATCAACCACCCCGCCATCCAAACCGCAGCGCCGGCGTCCACAGCCGCATCGCCGCTCAGCGCAGCCTCGCCAGCGCCGTTCTTACCCCAGGCGCCTCCCACGCCAGCCAGCGTGAGTGTTTCGCTGCGGCGGGAGGCGGAGGCGGTGCCGGCCATCGCGCCAACCGCGCCGCCGCGCTACACCGCCTCGTCCACCGCGATCACCTCGCCAACGACGACGAACAGCGCCGGCGCTGGAAGTCCCCTCAACCGCTTCGGCAGCGCCGCGTTCGGCGAGGCGCCGCTGGGAACGGGCACCCTGGCGACGCGCAACGAAGCACCGCCGTCGCACGTCGTTGTGGAGGCACCGCTGCCACGCAGTCGAGAGGTGAACGCCGACCACGTCGCCTTCTCCACCACGAAGTACGTTGCGCCAGGGTCGTCGATGGTCGGTGCGGGTGGCTCGACGACGGCTGCCGCTGCAGGCCCACTCGCCGCCCCTCCACAATACGAAACGAAGGCAGCAGCAGCGGCAGCAGCGCCGGCGACTGCAGCAACGGCAGGGATGACGGCCTCGAATGGGCAGACGCGCGTGATGCCGCCTGCGCCGCGCTCGCAGCAGCAGCAACAGCAACAGCAACAGCAGCAAGTGCAGCAGCAGCCGCAGCAACCACAATTCCGTGCTCAGTTCCAGACTCAGCAGCAGCAGCCACAGCCGCAGGTGCAGCTCTATCAGCCTCCTACGCAGCACCAGCAGTCCCCGCACGAGGTGCAGCACACTCAGCCTCAGCAGCAGCAGCAGCAGCAGGCCACCCAGCGTCAGTTCTCGCAGCCGCCGCAACAGCAGCTTTCCCACCAACTCCAACACCAGCCTCAGCCTCAGCCTCAGCAGCAGCATCAGCAGCAGCTGTATCAGGTGCCGAACAAGCAGGTGCACCTGCCTCCCCCGCCACCCCCACAGCCGCAGGCTCAGCAGCACACTCATCTCTATCAGCACCATCCGCAGCAGCAACAGTATCAGCAGATCCAGCAGATCCAGCAGGTACAGCAGCAGCAGCAGCAGCAGACGGTGTTCATCGTGACGCAGCCGCGCTCTGCCGCCACCGCCACGCCGCCACGCGAGAGCCCTGCTGCTGCTCCGCCCTCCCCACCTCAGCTGCCCTGCGGGTACTCTCTCGCCTACGCCCTCCCAACCAACGCGGGCTCGCCGACGCAGGTGATCTTGTCGGAGCAGCCGAGTGGGCCACGGCCGACGTACACGGTGCTCACCCCAAGCAGCCCACAGGTGCAGCAGCATCCGCAGCAGGCCTTCCCGCAGTCGAAGAGCACCGTCTTGTACCTTGCCCAGGCGCCGATGGCTGCGGCAAACACGAATGCCGCCGCCCTCGACAACTCCGCCCCGCGCTTCATTCTTGTGAAGGCCGACGGTACCTTTACGGTGCTGCAGACCGCGTTTTAGAGCACAAGAGCACGTCTTCTTTGAAGTCTTTTTTTTCCCTTTGTCTCATTTTTCCGTTTCAATGAGCATCGTCCTTTGCGCCGCAGCGAATACGAGATGCACCTTGGGAGTTGGTCTACGGGAAGGAAATGAGTAAGGACAGCGAAGGACAGCAGGAGAAGGATCGAAGACGATAAAGAGAGCTTCTGCTGGAAGAGCGCTACGCCGCATCTCGGGTACGGAGGCAAAAGAAAAGAAAAGAAAGCGGTGACAGCTGCTGTTCTGCCAACGTGGAGGTTGTTGGAAGCATCCAGCAAAAGAAAAAAAACGATAGTCTTGGCGATGACGAGATGGAGAAGTAACTGCTCGCTGCACGTGGAACTGCTGCGTGCGAGACGACGCAGGAAAGCTGGCTCTGCGCAGATACGTGCGTGCGCGCGATTCTGGCAGGACTTGCAGTGCGAGGACAAACGAAGTGGTGTAGTTGGAACAGCCAGCAAAGCACACCTTGGCGGTTCTGCGTCCGCTTGGAGAGCCAACACAGCATTTAGATTCCCACACCCACATTCACACGCGCGAGTGACGCGACCGCATGCAAACGGGTGCATCACACACCTCTCTCATGCACAAAATAACCTACCTTGTTCACTTTTTTTTAGTCACTCCAGTCGTTTCGTTCTTTTTTTTTTCTTGCACATCTCATTTTGGTTATTCTTAAAGACATCCCTCTTTCTTTTCAATTCAACTGACTTTTTTTTCTTCCCCCCGTAGTTTTACTTCTTCACTTTTCCACGCTCCTCGTGCTCCGGCACGTGCGACAAAAACCAATATCGACTCCAATCCCCCGATTCTCCTGTTTGTTTTCATCTCTTTCTTTTGAGGTTCTTTCTCTTTCGATTTTCTGTCCAAGCACCCACGCGCTAGATACCGTTGCTTCAAACACGTGCGTAGGTTTACTTTTTTTTTCTCTTCGTTCGTCTGATTTATCCGTGAAAAGGTTTGCTTCCTATCCTCGGCTGTATGATGCATGCTGCAATGCGCATCGTGACAACAACCTGCTACGGTTACATCCATCTCCTCCCTTTTCTTCATTACGCACCACTTGTCCGTGTCTTTTTTTCTCATAATCCCTTATCTTCTTTTCCCCCTTTATTTTAACACTCTCTCTTTCGTACGGCTTTTTTTTTATCCATCCATTTTCCATTTTTGATTCTGTCCGTCTCTGATTTCTGTTTTGTTCTTTGCGCCATGAATATGCTTTTTCTTTTTCGCCTTTTCTCAACCTTGTCGTTGCTATCGCGCGCAGGACTGGCACTTTGCTCCTTCCCCCTCCTTTCTCTCTCTCTCTCTCTCTTGTTTGGATGCTTTAGTTGGTGGTTTCTTTTTTTTTTTTAATGCTAGCTTTGAGTTGATGTCTTAAAAAAGTGCCGTTTCTTGTGTTGTTGGGATAATTTGTCCATAATGGTGTCCTTACTGATAGTTTTCTTTTCGTCAAATGGAGAGCGTTGCATGACAAACTGTAGTGGTTGATTCCTCTATTTTTTTTGTTTCCGCGTTTTTGTGCATCTTCACCTTTTTCTTTTCCGCGCACTTCTGTGGTCTGTGCTCTGTTACTATTCTGTCAAATGGCGTCGGTTAACATTCTATTTGCACCAATAATTGCACTTCTGCGGATTAAGAGACGTCTTCTTATGCAAGCGTTCCTCGTTTTTTTTTCCTTTTTGAAAGTCTACTGGTTCTGTTTTATATGCTTTCCTTTCTTTCCTTTCTTTTTTTCTTCTTCGGGCAAATCAATTGTTGCAAAGGTTTTTTCTCTTTTTGTCTCTTGGTGACTAATTGTTGATCAAGTGTGCACTTGTGTCTGGACGGAAACGATGTCAAGCTGTGCTTTTTTTTTGTTTTTCTTGTGCTGAACAGGAAACAAAAATCCACCGCTCATGGTTGTTTTTCCTCCCTTTTAGCGTCTTTATCTTTTTTCTCTAATCATCGATATCAAGTGCTTTCTTTCCTTGGCGTTTTTCTTTTTTTTTCGCTGTTCTTGTCGCACGAGTGCCTAAATCAGTGAATGAATCCATTTCTGCACGCTCTCAATATGTATGTTCGCTATCACGTCTGCAAGCACTGAATGCACAAGAAACGCTTATAATTATTATTATTATGATTGTTATTTTTCTTTATCTTTCCTGTTTGGCATGCTTCCATGTTTTAATCAGAGAGAAAAAAAAAGCGTGTTTTTGTTTACTCTTTTAGTGTCATGGTGTGTGGTGTTTCGCGTGATCGTTATAGGTATAATCTCAGTAACACAAATCATTGTTAAGCTGCACAGGAGGGGTGGAAAAAGCTTCTTTTTTTTCTTGCTCTTTTCTTGTTCTTTCAATCTCGAACGCCATTGTGTGGGTTTAAAACTTCCTTAGATGTGGCCGTTCCACACCTGTATTTATATCTATATATATATCTATCTATCTACGTTAACCGATATGCTTTCTGCGACTCTGGAAGGTTGTAGGTGGCAGCCTCCTTTTTTTTTGTTTGTTTGAACCTCGCAATTGGTCTTAGAAGTGGTTGTTCTTGCCGGTTGATAGATTTGGCCGGGTCTCTGCTTCGGTGATGGCGTCTGCGTTTCCGCCTCCGCCGCTTTTGCTTCGTTGTCGTTTTCCAGGTATCTTCTCGAGCTGTATACAGAGAGGATGCTTGCACCACACACACGCACACGCACATCAAAAAAAAAAAAGCGTATCATAAGTGATTACACAGAGCTCTTGTTCAATAATCCCCCTTTTTGCGTTGTTCATATCGAGATAGAAAAAAAAAAACGTGCTTCCTGTCCTCATGTGTCTCTTTTTTTTTCCCTTTGCCGTCGTTTTAGCTTGTAACAGTCGGTTTTCATACCTTACTGACTTACTTGTCTCTTTCTTTTTCCATATTCCTTCATTAAGGTTTGGCAATAATAATTGTGTCTGTAACTCTGTGAGTTTGCTTATGCTGCGTCCTTAACTAGTTGCCTTCTGTTTTTGCGACCTACTTCATCGACGGCTTCCGTTTTTCTCGTTTTGCGTCGAATAATGCTTCTCTACGTTAAAAGGGAAGCGGAAGCAATAATGAAGCGCTCGGCTTTTTTTTTTCTTGTTGTTGTCACTCTTTTTGTTTACTTTCTCCATTTTTTTTTCTCGATATTGCCTAGAATCGTTTTTCGTTTGGTTTTTGCGGCGTGTTGTCAGCTGACTTCTACGCTCTCACTCTCCCCGTTTGCAAAGACAAAAAGGAATGTGCCTATTTGGTAAGCAAAAAAACAAACCAAAAAAAGATTGCTTACTGTCTCCACTGCTTTTTTCATTCTTTCTAGTTTCACTTATACTCTTGTGTTGTTTAAAGCGTTTATTTTCTGTTCTCTTTAACGTGTGAACCGTAATTTCTATTGTTGCCGCGATAGATTTTTTGTTTTCTTTTCTTGTTGTGGTGATAGTTTTCTTTCCTTCGTCTGTTTCTAATGCTGGCACTTTGCCGTCTTGTTTTCTTATTGATTCCATAGCTGATTTTTCTTTGTTTTTTCCTTTCCAACGGATCACTTTTTGCGTTTTCTTCTTCTTTTCTTCTCATTTTTCCTTTCTCCCCCTCTGGTACTCCTGTTTCTTCTCCTGTCGACAATAATCATTTTTGTTTTCGTTAATCTTCTCTTCTACTCTTTTTTTTTACCTTTTCTTCTGTGGTTTCCTTCGGTTTTCTTCTTCTTTCTCGCCAATATGCGTACTCTATTCGAAAGATGTGTCTTGTTTTTCTTCTTCTCTCCTCCATTCATGTCTATGCTCGCTCCTCTCGTGCTTCGAACAACGCGAGCTTTCGCTTTACCGTTGTCTTTTCAGTAATGTAAAAACTGTCGCAGAGAAGGAAAAAACTAAAACAACTCTTTTTACTTGTGTTTATTCACTACGCTGCAATTGAAAAAAAAAACATAAAGTCAAAAACACTGGCCTTATTGAGATTTAAGAGCAAAGCAATCAAATAGTCTCTTTTCTGCACACGAAGAATAAGGGAACTGCCTTTGCGCTGTGCGAACCACGTGGAAGACGCATGTCGACTACATCGTACGAAAAGGTGCCCTGCGAGAGGCTACGGCACTTGAAGTTTTTGGCGCATAGCGATGATGGGTTGTTGTACTGCAGTGGACCCTTAGAAAAGCACAGCCGTTCTCTCTTCGTTTTTCTACGAGGAGAGCGCGTCACTGCTGCTCGTTTTTTCCAACTGCCCGCAGCACTCGTAGCGTGCTCCGCTGTTCTGGTAAACGCGACCTTTTTGCTGTTCTAGCCTTCCTTTGGTTGTCCTAGCGAAATAGACAACTTTTCGAGTTCCACCCTCACCGCGCGACTCGCAGCGTCTCTCTTAGCAGTTCAATGGCATCCGCTAAAACACACTCTTCGCCTTCTTCCTATCCTTCGTCTCTCTCACACCCACACACACACACACACACATTACAACCACCTTCTTCCTTTTGTGTCGTGAACAATTACAACAGCAACAACAGGAACAGTTAGTTTTTTTTTTTCGCGATCCCTTTCTTTCTTTTCCATTGCCGCGTCCTTTAGGCTGCCTCTTGGGTTTCTTCATCAAAACTGCCACTTATATTTCCATTTATCTATACACACTTATACACGGATACACGGACACAAAAAGCAGCATCTCCGGTGCAGAGTAGCCTAAGATCAAGGAAAAAAAAAAGAGAGTCCTCTTTCTTTTCCTACACTTCTTGTCAGTGCCAGCTCCTTTTTTTTTGTTTGCTCGCATCCCTTTTCCGATTGTTCACGAGATCGCACTCAACCTTCTCAGCAAAAAAAAAAAACAGTAGAGCATTAGCATTTTTTTCTCATCTTAATACCACCAAAAAACGTTTTCTCCCCTTTTTCCACTGTTACTCACTTTTCTTCACCTTATACACACAAAAGTAAGCGTTCCTGCTGACGTGACCATTCACACTCATTGATTACTTCGTGTGGTCCGCTCAAATCTGAAGCGCATTTTTTTTTCCCTCTCGCTTCCGTTTTCTTCTTCCCACGAAGCAAGCCGTCAAGATGTACCAGGAGTCCAAAATTCTGATGATTTTCGAGTCGCTGCGCGACATCGTAGTAATTGGCGACAATGACATGGTGATCACCGACATGAACAAGTCCGCCGTGAAGTTTTTCGGCTGGTCGGTGGACGATGTGAAGGGCAAGAGCATTACCTTCCTCGTGCCAACGCACCCACTCGACGTGCAAGACAACACCGTGACACTGATGGCGCGGCTGGCGAACTCGACGGATGTACCGGTGGTGATTCAGACCACCCGCGACCCACACGCGACGATGGTGGCGTGGACGGTGCTGCCGATCAACCTGCCCCGCGTATACGAGTTTGGCGTGCACATGAACATTCGGGCCGCCCTCACCCCGAAGCTGTCCGTCTCCGACCTCAACTTTAAGAACCGCACCGTCTTCCTGCGTGTGGACTTCAACGTGCCTTTCGACCGCGAGACGGGCGCGATTCGCGACGACAGCCGCATCCGCGCCGCTGTGCCGACCATCACGAAGATTATGAACGACGGCGGCCGCGTCGTGATTGGGTCGCACCTGGGCCGTCCAAAGACGCCCAACGAGAAGCAGTCGCTGCGCCGCATCTTGCCGCGCCTGAAGGAGGTGCTGGGCAAGGATGTACTCTTCTGTCCGGACTGCGCGTGCGCGAAGCCGGAGGTGGTGAAGATGAAGAACGGCG
This sequence comes from Crithidia acanthocephali, assembly GCA_000482105.1. Taxonomy (NCBI): domain Eukaryota; phylum Euglenozoa; class Kinetoplastea; order Trypanosomatida; family Trypanosomatidae; genus Crithidia; species Crithidia acanthocephali. Next base: position 27,194 of record AUXI01000109.1, on the reverse strand, counting down.
AGGTGATGCTGCTGGAGAACCTGCGTTTTAACAAGGGTGAGGACAGCAAGGATGCGGTGGCGCGCAACAAGCTCGCCGTGGCGCTCGCGTCCTTCAGTGACATCTTCGTGTGCGATGCCTTCGGTACGGTGCATCGCATGTCGGCGAGCATGACCGGCGTGCCGCGTGTGCTGGGTGCCGGTGTGACGGGCTACCTGATCGAGAAGGAGATCAACGCCATCAGCATGGTGATGCGCGACCCAGCGCAGCCGCTTGTCGCCATCGTGGGCGGGTCCAAGGTGTCGGATAAGATCAACGTGCTCGCCTCCATTTTCAACTTTGCGCACACGGTGGTGATTGGCGGTGCGATGGCGTACACCTTCCTCGAGGCGCAGGGCCACACCGTCGGCTGCAGCAAGGTGGAGCGCGTGGTGCGGGAGAAGGGGCGCGAGGTGGACCTGCACAACACTGCCCGCGATCTGCTCGACCTCGCCAAGGCACGCAAGGTGCGCATCATCCTGCCGATTGACCACAGCTGCGCAAAAACCTTCGCCGACGGCGAGCCCTTCGTGACGAAGACGGCGGACATCCCGGCAGACTACATGGGCCTGGACTACGGTCCGAAGACGATCGAGCTGGTGCAGAGGGCCGTCGCGGAGGCGCGCACGCTGATCTGGAACGGCCCGGTCGGCGTGTTCGAGTTTGCGCACTTCGCGGCCGGCACCAAATCGATCGCCGAAACCATTAAGAGCAAAAAGCAGCTTGTCTCCATCGTCGGTGGTGGTGAGACGGCTGCCGCCACCGCTGCCTACCGCGAGTTCATCACGCACGTCAGTACCGGCGGTGGTGCCTTCCTGGAGCTGCTGGAGGGCCGCGCATTACCAGGACTGATCTGCCTCACCGCGCGTGCTGCGCCGAAGCTGTAAGACGAAGCTGTCGGCGCTGGTGTTTTGCGATTTTAGTGCGTGCATGTGTGTACCCGTGTGCGGCAGCAGAGGATGTGTGTGTGTGTGTGTGTGTGTGTGCCGCAATCGCTCTCGCCCATTGACGGGCTTCGAGGGCCGGTCCCACCATGGAAAGCTCTCCGCTGTGAAAACAGTGTTTCGTTGACGAAGTATACCCCGTCCTGTTTTTCCCACCAGAGCATTTCTCTCCTTTTTTTTTCTTGATTGTCTCGAACTTCTTTTGTTTCGTGTGCTTCGTGCATTGTTCATTTCATGCTTCTCCTCATATGTTTTGAATCTTTTTCCTCTTCACCTTACTATCGGACGTTCTGAACCACTCTGAAAACGACAGTTGGATAGAAAAGAAAATGGAAGGAGCATCCAACTGCCTTTTTCAAAGCTGGCACCCTTAAGTCGCAAAGAAAAAAAGTAAAAAGAAAAATGGCACACATCTCTTTTTTTTTGTAAAAGGAGATCTGAAACTTCGCTTCCTGTCATCTTGCCTTTAAAAAAAAGAGAAGATCGAATCCGAGCTTTGAAAACTGAGAGCGAAGTGCCCTGCCACGCTGGCTCTTCAGACACACGCAAGTGCTTCCCGTTGTGATGGGTGCTATTGCGGTGCTGATGTTTGTAGACACAGACACGCAAATGCCCCATCAAAGAACTCTTTCAAAGTCACACACACACACACACACACACAGGCGTTGATGGCTTTGCAGTTTTCCATTACTGTAGAGTTCTGTTGACGGTCTGACGCTACAAAGTAGACGAGAAAAACAACGATCGCCTTCTTCCACTTCACATTTTTTTTACTCCCCTGTTGCCTTCAACAACAACAACAACAACTATATTCACAATTGCTCGCTTCGTGATGTTCTGCTTTGCATTACAAAGCTTACTTTTTTTTTTACTAACAACTTTCTGATTCATTGGAGCAGCGATTTGTTGTTGCTCTTTACTCACTCGTTCCGTTGTTTCTTCCGCTCGTGAAGGAGTTGACAGACATTTACACAAGTCAATCTTTGAGTTTTCCCGAAAAGAGGCACTGCTCCTCACCCAGACAGACAGACAATACACCCATATAGAGGTGTGAGCACTCTCGGAGCGCAAAGCAGGTCCTTTTTCTCTGTCTGTTTCTCTTCCTTCTTCATTGTTGAGAAGAGTGTTGCTTTTCATCCCCATAAAACAAACAAGCAGAACGTTTGTTAGAGTGACATAAGGGCATCGTAGCATCTTCAGTGCAGCGAGTGGTCAGAGAAGAACGCCCCGTCCTGGCTCTGCTCCTCCCTCCTCCTTCGTGTTCTTCTTTCTCTTTTCTGTAATCCCAATTTCCTGTTGGACCCACACGGCTTCGATCATGCAGCAGCAACACATCAACCCCAGCGACCCGCAGCTGGCGTCGGTCTTTGCCGCGGTGGCCGAAAAGGCGTCCTCCGTCAACTCTGCCGACCGCGACCAGGCGGAGCAGGAGATCAAGCGGTACCAAAGCTGCGTCGACCAGCAGACCGGCTTCGTGCAGCTGCTGCTGAACCTCGCCACAAGCGGTCACCCCACCTCCAACTTCTACTCCATTGTTCTCAAAAACACCGTGAAGCTGTGCTGGAACCCGTCCACGGCGGAGCACTGCATCCAGGAGGGCGACAAGGCGGCGGTGCGGGAGGTCATTATCCGCCTCATGCTGCAGTCCCCGCCAGCAATCCAGCGCAACATGGCCGAGACGATCGCTTTGATCGCTGACGTTGACTTCCCCACGCGGTGGCCCAACGCGCTCTCCTTAATTGTCGAGGTGCTCAACACGGCACACGCCCCCGCCGTCCAATGCGCGGCCCTCTCCACCGCCCACAGCATCCTCCAGAAGTACCGCCTGCAGGGGGACTTCACGGAGACCTTTGTGGAGGAGCTGCGCACCATCTACGCTGTTCTCTTCGCACCCCTCATGCACAGCAGCGCCGCGCTGCTGCAGGCTGTGCTGGCTGGCCAGGCAGGCGGAGACGCGGTCACCTGCGTGAAGGGCGTCACTGCAGCCGTGGAGTGCCTCCGCGACATGACCTCGCTCGACCTCGGCGACGAGCTGATCGCGCAGAAAAAGACGATTGTGGACATGTTCCTGCAGTGCCTTGCCATCCCACTGCCGCCAGACGGTGCCGGCAGCGCGGCGGCCGGGGCCATCATCGCGCTCAAGTCTGCCGTCACGGCCTGCGTGACGCACCTGCTGAACGCATTTGACGAGGACTTCGAGGCCTACGCGCCGCAGTTTCTCGACGTTGTGTGGGCGTTGATCGCCGACCCGTCCAGCCACACGGCGGAGATGGACGATTTAGTCATTTGCAGCATCGAGCTGCTGTCTGGGGCGTGCCGCGGCACCACCCGGCCCTACTTCGACGACGTGGAGAAGCTGCGTGTGCTGGTGCACCACATCATCCTGCCGAACCTAGCCGTGAGCGAAGAGGACCTGGAGCTCTACGTGCACGACCCGGACGCCTACATTCAGAAGGATATCGAGGGCTCCGACTTTCACACCCGCCGCCGCGCCGCGGGGGAGTTGGTGCGCACGCTGGTGGCGCACCTGCCAGACAAGATGCGGCCTCTGGTGGCGGCGGAGACGGACGCGCTCTTCAAGACGGCCGTGTCGGATTGGAAGGCGAAGGACACCGCCATCTACCTCGCCTCCTCGCTCGCGCTGGAGGGCCAGCACGTGGACACGCAGCGCGGTGCTGCGTCCCAGCAGCTGAGCAACCTCATCTCCTTCGACCACTTCCTCAACACCCTCGTCATCCCGGAGCTGACCTCGGGGGTGGCGGCGAACAGCCCGGCCATCATCAAGGCGGACTGCGTGCGTGTCATCGCACTCTTCCGCAACCACATCGAGCCCGGCCTCTACGCCAACCTGATCCCGGTGCTGGCGGAGTGGGTGAAGGCGGAGGACCTTGTCATCATGTCCTACGCGGCGCACGCGATGGAGCGTCTGCTGTGCGTGCAGCGGGAGCAGTCGTACGTCGCCACGGAGGCCGTCTTCCAGCCACACACGGCCGCCGTGCTGCAGACGCTGTGTATGCGCATCCAGGGCATGGAGGTGCCGAACCAGTTTCTTATGCAGTGCCTGATGCGGGTCTGCTTCCGCTTCCCGCAGGCGGTGGCGCCGTACGCCGGGGCGGTGGTGGAAAGCCTCAACCAGGTGCTGCACAACGCCGCGCGCAACCCGTCAAACCCGCTCTTCAGCCACTGCCTCTTTGAGACCATCTCCAAGTGCATCGCCATCCAGCCGGCGCAGGGAGCCGCCATGGAGGGTATTCTGTGGGACAACTTAATTTACGTGCTGGCGCAGGACGTGCTCGAGTACGTGCCGTACGTGCTGCAGATCCTCGCGCAGCTCCTGCGCACCCACCAGCCCCCCGGCGACGCACCGCCGGCGCACTTTCAGAGTCTCCTCGACCCCCTCACCCAACCGGGCATCTACGAGAACAAAGGCAACGTGCCGGCCGTGGTGTGTCTGCTGTGCGCCTTCATCGACCTCTACCCGAGCTACGTGAACAGCCGCAATCTGACCAACCCGATCCTCACTATTTTTGCCTACCTCGTGCGGCTGAAGAACTACGACCACGAGGGCATGAACATCATCACGGCGGTTCTCCTCGCCTACCCAGCCGCGGTGATGGACGTGTCGATCAACGGCGTGCTGGAGGTGCTGCTGAACCGCCTGAACACTGCCCGCACGCCGAAGTACGTGCGCATCTTGATCCTCTTCTTCTCCATCTACGTCGTGGTGCGTGGGGCACACGACCTGATGACGCGCATGAACAGCCGCCAGCCAGGGCTCTTCATGATGCTGCTGGGCCGTGTGTGGCTGCCGAACATGCAGAAGATCACCGGAGAGCTTGAGCGGAAGACGTGCGTGGTGGCCTTGGCGAAGGTACTGTGCGACTGCACGGAGCTGCAAGCCGACACGGCAGCGTGGTCGCAAAGCGTCTTTGCGTGCCTCAAGATGATCCACACCGGCGTGGAGCAGGACGACTACACGAGCTTCTCGCCGAAGTCTGGCACCCTGCAGGACCTGGCGCAGCTTCAGAGCAACCCCACCGATGCGATGGTGACAAACGTCTTCTGCCCGCTGCAGGAGGCGGTGCCAAAGCCGCGCGACGTGTGCGCTGACGTGCCGGATGCCGACCGCTACTTCCGCAACCACATGATGGAGTTGCTGAACGGCCGCGGCAGTCATCTGGTGGCGCCGCTCCAGAAAGAGCTCACACCGGACCTGCTGGCCCTTATCCAGTAGACGCAGCGTCAGCGTGGTGTTTGCCCGGTGCGCGATAGAGCTGTGGGGTGTTGGCTTGATCGCGGCACAGTGCGAGTGTGTGTTGCGTTCCTTTTTTTTTTTGCGGTGTCGCTTGCGTGCACTCGGCACAAGCTGCACACGTTCACACACACACACACACACACACACACACACACTCACGCAGAATCCAAACGTTTGAGTGTTCATCCGAGGTCACCGACGTGGCCCACTGCTTGTTTGCTTTGTGCCTTTTTTCTTCTTTCCTTTTCTTCCGTGTGTGGGTGTTTTTTCTCACGCGTGACGGACAAGAGTGCGGCGTGGGAGAGGTATGCGTGTACGAGTCACAGGGATCGCGATAGACTCGCCAGTGTAATATTGAACTTAAAAGAATATAGTTGCGCTTTAACTAATTCAGAGGAAGGCAAGAAACACACAATGCACATAAGAGGAATAAGCAGCTCAGCGGTCGTTTCTGGCCCTTCACAACTTCCGTGCAAGCCACACACAGAGGGCGAGAGAGAAGTGATGGCGTCTTTGGATCGTTCTTTTGTGCGTTGCCGTAGAGCGAAAGATGAGGAGCAAATGAACGAATGCAAACAAACTGTAATGTGCATGCCATCCGATGAAGGTGGCGCGACGGAGAGACACCTCTGCATCTTCATCCTCAGCGCATCTTCCCATCACTTCCTCATTTCTTCCTCCTCCTCATTTCCTCTGACGTTGAGAAGCACATGCAAGGGACGGCTGCCGAAATAGTAAACCGTTTTCCAGTACAGCCAAAGTGTGCTCTCCTTCTTTGAGCTTCACTTTGCAGCGCAAATAATCTGAGTGGTAAGTCGCATATCGAGAATCAGCAAACGAGCCCATCTGTTTTTTTACTTTTCTTATCCGTCTGTTGTAAAGCTACGCGGCAGAGCAGGCAATGACAGCGAAGCCGATCGCACCGCAGGCGCAGCAGTCGAACTACACCACCGTCTTCAACCTCGACTTCCGTCCGCCGCACAAACCTCTCCCAACGGGTGCGAACACGAAGCTGAAGTGCCCGTCTTGCGGTGTGTGGGGCAAAAAAGGCTCGACCTGTAGAGTGTGTCGAACACCAATTCCTGGTGCACGGCGCATCTACACGCCGCAGACGCCCGCGCAGCTGACAGAAGCTCGCGCTGCTCGCACACAAACGAAGGAAGGACCGACGAAAGAACCGAAGGCTTCTTCTTCGTCTGCAGCAAGCAGCAACGCACTTGAAAAGGTCTAGTGCTCAACGGCGTTAGAGCAACGCGGGATAAGGCTTTTGGAGTGTCGAACAGAGGATCACAAGGCTGCAAAGCTTCAGTTGAGTTGTGCGCAGAGTTTGCTCTTTCTACAACACGCAAGGGCTCTCTGAGTACGAAAGCCCTGATCTCTCTTTCTCGTGAATTCTTGTACCTTTTTTTTTCTGCCACGGCAATTCTGCTATCTTTACTTTACAAAAAACAAAAACAAAAGTGCGCAACACCGGGAATTAAAGACGAAAGAAAGCGTTAGAAGTGCGGAGCTTCCACATGAATAGCAATACAAGAGAGGGAGAGGTCCAGCGACACAAGAACGAACACCTTTTTTTTTGGTTTTGTTTTTAACTATCCTTGTTCTTTAAAAAAGAAAGAAAAAACGGATCATTGTGCGTGTGGCACAGAGTCCTCGTAAGGAGACACTTTGTCAGCGAAATTAAGAGTCATGCGTGGCGCAGGTGGCTTTCCAATAACTCTCGTTCATTGTCCTTACTTCGCTTTGTCAGATTACGTACAAATTCATCCCCCACATTCATAGAGAAACAAAGCACTACCTCTGCGTCGAAGCCGGGCTTTCTCGTTGTCTCCTGTAGCTCAGTTGATGCACTAAGCGCTTCCGGGGTGCCTCGACAAAGCGCTCTTCCCTTTTGTTTTTGTTTTACTTCCACGTAGTATGTACCGAGAGCGTCCTGTATCTTAAAAAAGCGAACTTTACAAGCTCAGAAAAACCGTTTTTTCCTTTTACTTGTTGCTCTCCCAAGGCACCCTCACGCCTGTTGTCTACTTGCGCATCTCCATGAAAGTGCACCTACTGGTCGCCTACGAGCGGCTGTGTGACGAGTACCATGCGCAGCCCATAAGTGCGTTCTGCACGTGTCTCAGCAACACAGCTGCGGCACCCGGTGGGGAGGTGTTCCTCGACGCCTCCTCCATCTACGGCGACCACTTCTGTGTATTTGCGGAGCTGGTGCGACTGCTACTGCGACACCCCAACGCCTTCATCACGCCGGCGCAGATGAGCGGACGCGCCTCGCTGCCGCTGCTGCAGTTGCAGCCCGGCGAGGAGGACACCGACCACGTCTACTACGCCATTCCACCCCGACTGCTGCGCCTCAAGCTGAAGTTGTCCCGCAACGTCAACAACGTCGACATTGAGCGGCTGTGTGAGTTGGTGGAGGTGCAGAAGGAACTCTCCTGCGTGCCGGTGGCCATCCCACGTGGCGGGTCGCTGCTGGAGCACGGCGAGACTACCGGCACGCTGGCGCAGCTCACGTGGCCGGAGATGGCCGTGATCGAGTGCGTGGACCTCTGCGACGCTGTCTTCGTCTCGCTGCCGGGCGGTCGTGCACTGCGCGCCGCAGCTCGCCGCAACGTCTACCTGCTCAACGTTTTTCTCAGCGGATGCAGTGTGAATAGAGCGGTAATCAAGCAGATTGCCGCGGCGACGAGCTTGAATCGACAACGCTTCCGCGCTGTGTGTGGGTCATGCTAGCGGTGTGTCAACTAGGACAAACGCAATTGTCGTCCTGTCGACCTTTTTCCAACCGCTTTTTCCAACGAGAAACATCTTCTCTCATTTACTGCCTTCTTTTTCTTTCTCTCTGTGTGTCTATGTGTGTGTGACTACACCTTTTTTTCTTTCTTCTTTTTCCCTTTTCGAACGGCTGCGTCGAGCCCAAGTTGACGAACTTGATGCTTCACGTCTTTATCCCCCCTCCGTAGCTTTCTTTGTTCTCTCTCATACAGGCTCCAGTTTTTACACTCGGCGCCTCCCTTCACTTTCCCCTTCTCAGTTTGCTCGCTTGACTCGTTGGAAGAGAGCAGACACAGGTTTCAGTCTTGCATTCCGGAAGAAAAACCTCTATTTTTTTTTAAGGCTACTATCATTAATAATAGAATACAAGAAACACCCAATCCGCGTGCCCGTTTCTCTCACCAAACAGAACAACAGTGAGTTGTAGCACGCGTTTCTCTCGTCCTGTTCGTCTTCTCTTTCCACCGTTCATCGACGATCCCGCTGACGTTCTTTTCCTCTCCGAATTGTTGTCGTGCTTTTTGATCTTGCAGCATAGTCTGCTCCCCGTTAAAGACAGTTCTGTTTTCTGTGTCGATGATGATGACAACCCCCTTTGAGCACTTCCTGTCCCGTGCGAAACAGAACGAAAAAGAGTTGAAAAGTGGACCGTACAAAAGCAACAACAACAACAACCAGATGAAAGACACACATTCGCGTTTTGCTTCAACAGGGCTTTTTAACGAACGCATCACGAGACGTTACCACTGCCAAGTGCGTACTGGAGCAACAACAACAAAAACAGCTTGCCCAGACGAGTCTTGAATGACATTGCTGAGTGCAGGTGCACTGTGCTACTTTGACTTGCAGACTTGCCGTTGTGGCTTGACTCACCTTTCGTCACACCTTTCGGCGATGAAGGTGGAATAACGACTGCCTTATCCACGAGGTGACATCTCTCCTCTTTCCCCCCTCCCCTGTCACTTCCTTCTTTGTTCCTTGAAATACCTGAGCATTCACACCCCTCTCTTGTGCAGCAACTGTTTGAAAACAATTTACACTTTGATGCTGAAGATTTGAAGCGAGTGAACAGTAGGCACTGAACGCACTCGCGTATCTTCCAACACACAAGAGAAAACAACAAAAAAGAAACACTAAAGTATAAAAAAAAAAACTACCGAGGCTTACACCAACAAGTGCGATTCAACTCCATTTGCCCCTTTTTTCTTTTCGTTCGTTTCTACCTACTGCAGCTGCAGTTGTTGAGAGTCAAAACGGAGAAACAACGTGCTCGCCGTTTTTTTTTTTTGATCCTCTGAAAACTTCATTCCGCTTTTGATCGTTCTGTTGTTAATATCATTATTATTTCAAAGCTTATTGTTTTACACTCTGCTTCTTTGCTTTTTTTTTTCTCTGGCGGAGCTGCACACGACTGTTTACCGAGAACACGCAACAAAACACCACGCCGCGCACACCCAAGAGGCTTGCTTTATTGCGCCTCTTTCCTCACTTTACCGCGCGTACCAGTTAATTGCATTGTGCAACTTTTTTTTGTTTCCTTCCTCTTTTTTCTGTTGTTGTCACCTGTCTCCTCGTACTGTGTGGCGATAGACCTGCCAAGAGAAGAGACCCTGTGTACTGCAAGCTTGTAGTGAAGCCTCAATCAGCGTAGTGCTTTCCCCTTTTCTTTTTGTTTTCTCTTGTTGATTGTTCCGTGGTCGGTCTTTTCAAGCAACTCTTCGCTATAGTATCCTTTTTTTTCCACGTCGAGATACATTTCTAAGTCAATATAATACCTTCTTTTTCTTCTGTTCTTCGTTTCTGCGCTTATCGTGGCTGTATTGGTCTTTCGGGTCTTGTAACCTGTTGAGTTGCAGGTCCTTCATCCTTCTGTGTAATCCTGTTTTTGGTGTTTTTGTTGGACCGCCATTTGACTACCGCGGCAGCGTGCTTTCTTTTTTTTTTATTGTTGTTTCCCTGACTCCAAAAAAAACCCAACAACCTGTAAGCAGCTCGCTTTGACCACCACTAATTATCATAAAGTTGTGTGTGTGTGTGTGTGTGTGTCTGTTTGTGTGTTTGATAGCGCAGGTTGGACGACGGACAAACAAGGGAGAACAAAGCAGACAGCGATGTCCGCTGTTTACGCAAATGTGATCGGAAAGGAGTTCGCTACCGGCGTTTCGCTGGACGAGGCCAATCGCGTTGTCCGCGTGACGTCCACGATGCCGTCGCTGGCTGCCGTACAGATCGGCATGGTGGTGCGCTCGATCGGTGGGGTGCCAGTGGGCGACGGCCGCGCAGAGCAGGCGCGCCATCACAGCAACCGCTCGCAGGTGCTCGTCGTGCTCGGCCCCCCGGCGAAGGACGAGTTCGACCTCGACTCGGACGGGGAGGCGGATGCGGACTTTAAGCCGCCGACGGCGCTGCCGCCGGAGTGCCACAACAGCGTCGCGCAGAACAGCTCCGCCGTGATCTACGACGCCACGGTGAAGTGCGGGCCTGGCGGGTGCGTTATCATCATGTGCGATGGCGCAAACCCCGCCCTGCCCATCACTCTCGCCGCAGAGAGGGCGAAGGCGGAGGTAATGTACATCGACACCGTTGCCCGCATGAAGACGCGGCAGACCATCGACAACGCTGGCGGGGTGCTGAAGAAGTCGCTCGAGAAGGGCCTTTGGATTTACGTCGAGCAGGCGACCAAGTCCATCACGCTGCTGCGGCAGGTCAGCGACAGCATTAATGAGGTGAAAGCCTCCGGAAAGATGAACGCCAAATCGCGCGTGCTGCTCATGTGCGAGCCGCACCCGCACTTCCCCGAAGCGCTCATGCGAGGCAGCGTAACGCTGCGCAGCCGTCTGCAGAACAACAACGCCGCCGAGGTGGATGTGAAAGAGGACCTGTCGGAGAGCACACACCGCAAGCTGACAATTCACGGAGACGAGATGGCACCCGGGGAGACGGCGGCGAAGCCGGAAGTCACTGCCACGCGCAAGAAGGTGCGCATCTCGAACCAGGTGAACATCGTGCAGCTGGAGAAGAGCACTTTTATGGAGATGAGCGCCAGCGCGCAGCTGCCGACGGAGCCGACGGCGTCGGGCGATGGCATCTCCCGTGTCGCTAAGTACTCTTTTGGGTCGAATGAGAAGTTCATCTCCCTCTCCTACGTGCGGGACCACCGCTTTGCCGTCGGCACGAACAGCGGCTACGTCGTGCTGATCGACCGCGACGGCCTGCCGCTCATTCAGTTCCGGCCGCACAAGGCCTGCATCTGGGATGTGAGCTTCGCCTCGCAGTTCGACTTCGCCACCGCCTGCGAGGATGGCACCAGCGTCATCTACAACTACTCCCTCGCCAACCAGGAGCTGACGACGGTGTCGGTGGCGTCCTTCCAGAACGACGTGTTCGCCGTCACGTACGCCAACCCCAGTGACGTGAACAGCGCCGTGCTCTCTGGCGGTCTCAGCGCGACGGTGTGCGTGCTGCACTCGGACCGCCAGAACAGTTCTTTCATCGCGTGCCGCACCTCCATCCAGGCGATGTGTGCGACACAGACGAACCAGGTCATCGTCGGCGGTGGCACCGGTGCCTGCACCCTCATCGACACCAACTACTGCGTCGTGACGGATATCACCAACGCACACAACAAAAAGGTGCCGGCGGTGGGCACGCACGGCAGCGTCGCCGTCACCGGCGGCTTCGACTGCACGCTGCGCCTGTGGGATGTCCGCAACGGCTTCCACCTGACCTCGCAGCAGCAACTGAACGAGGTGATCACGGCGGTGGCCGTCAACGACCGCTACGTGTCGGCGTGCAGCGGGTCCAGCCTCTTTGTGTGGGACCCGCGCATGATGGAGCGCACGCTGGCGGTCAAGACGAACGCGTGGAAGGATCTGACGCGTGGGTTAGTGCTGGACGGTAATACGATTGTGACAGCCTCCGTTGACGGCGTAGCGCGCATCTGGGAGGTAAACTAATCTCTCTCTCTTCGACGAAATGAGTGCGTGTGTGTCTCTGTGTGTGTGTGTGTGTGTGGAGGTTGTGGCGGTTGCCGGCACCTGCTATGTATGTTAATGGGCAGGTGGTGGATGCGAGGTGCCTTTTTTTTCATCCTTTTTGTTTCCTTTGGAGACATGCGGCCGCTGCTCTTTCTGTATGCCATTGCAGGGTATGGTGCTGACCTCCTAGCGAATGTTGTTTCGAATCACACAAAAAAGCAAAAATGTCCTGCTGTGTTTGTTCTCTGGTTTTCTTGTCAGAGTAGACCACGCTGTAGAATAGTAATGAGGTTTTGCGTCGTGCGTGTTCCTTTTTTTTTCTTACTCCCTCCTTTTTAGTGTTTTTGATTCTCTGTTCGAGCAACGCATACCGTATGCCAAAAAAAAAGACACTTGCACGAACTCACGTACCAACATTTTTATTTTCCTTTTTCTTTTGCTTGCTTTACTGACGTGCTCATAGCGGTGCGTCTTTAGCTTTTCGTATACTCTTCACACCAACTGAGGGTATTTTCTTCCTTCTCCTTCGTTTGTACCGTTAGGCGATCGCTCGTGGCGCGTGCATCGCAGTTCTGTCGTTATCCTTTTCTTGCCCTTTCCCTTTGGGAGTCACGGGCAACAGAGTGACTGTGCTTGCGCGTCTACATGTTTCTGTGTGTTGGTGTGTGTTTGTTGTTCGAGGAGTGTTCGTCTCGCTGCATACTTGCAGATTTAAAGTAACAAAAAGACCAACTGACAATACAAACAATGCAGGTTCCCTAGGCACTCGAACTTTAAAATCGGAGAAGGAGAAACAAGAGGTGGCACTGCAAGAGCAGGCAGGCTTTTGGTGTCTGAGTGGTTGTGATGCTTCCTCTCTTTGTTACCGCACATTAATTCTCATCAGCAAAAGCAAGTGATGTATAGATGAGCTCCTTCTTCTTTTTTTTTGGACTTCTTTTTTACCTCTGAAATCTCTTTTCGCCTTCTCTGTCTAGACGTTCACGTGAACGCAAACGCCACGCAAGAAAGAAAACAACAACAGCAATCACGCGCTCACCACGTTTTCGACAAGGGAAAAGCAATCACATAAATACACACACACAGACACACTCAGTGCGTCAATGTCAACGGGAGTGCAAGACAGTGGGGGTGGCACGAGCCCTGCCCCGAAGACGGAGCTGTGCATCGCCGACACCATGCGAGAGGTGAGTGCCACCGTCCAGCAGCTGGAGGACCTCGGCCTCTCCCTCGACCCCCTCACCCCGCCGACGGCAGAAGCGGTGGAGCACACCCTCATCACCGACAGCTGGAGCTGCCCGCTGTGCGGCACGGCGACGTCGCCGATCTGCCCAGCCTCCGGCAAGCCGCACCGCCGCCGCCTCGTCACGATTGCCCACCACGCGTTGCGGCTGATCGAGCGACACGTTGGGAAGGTCTACGTGCGTCCGGCGCAGCTTGCGCAGCGGGTGGACGGCGAGGTGCAGGTGCGCACTCAGCGCCGTCTCGTCATGAACCCGCACACCTTCCTCCTCGCCTTCTACTTCGCTGCCGGGGCGACACCGCAGCAGGAGCAGCCGCACGACAGCAGCGCCGGTTTGACGGCGGAGTGCGCACGTCATCTGCTCGACGTCTTGCGCGAGATTAAACTGTACGGCAGCAGCACCACCCCAGCGGATGATAAGTACAGCCTGTCGCTGCTCAAGTCGTTCCGCAGTGCGTGGCGGCAGTACTCGCGGCAGGTGAAGTGGGAGATGTCGGAGAAGAGCGCAGCGACGGCGGCACCTGACACCGGCAGCGGCGCGATGGCCGGCACGGAGGAGGCGCCGGTCGAGGCGGGCAGCGCTGAAGCACGAGAGGAATTGGTCAACTGCACGCGGGCGGCGCTGATGGCTGCCGTCACCCAGTCCCGCCAGGACCCGGCCAACCAGGACCTCCGCACCTTCACCGCCATGCTCTACCAGCGTCTTTCCCGGCTGTGCACGACGGAGGAGTTCGCCGAGGTGAAGCGGCGGGTGGAGCAAATCGAGGCAATCGACACGACGCCGAAGATCGAGTACGCGAGCCCGCCATGCCTGATGTCAGACGCGAACACGACGGCCTCCGACGAGGAGACGCCGGGCGATGTTGGACCGTCGTCCGGACCGTCCTCCCTCCGAGCAGCCTACAGCGCCGCTGGTGGCCGACACGCCAGCCAGAAGGGCCCGCGCCGCGTCGGGCCGGAGTTGCCGCCCGGGTGGTACGTCGACGCCGACGGCATCTCGCGACCGCCGGCGAACATCGCCGAGACGCAGCGCCGCGAGCGCTACCGGCAGCGGGAGATGAAGGCGCAGAAAGCCTACGAGGCTGTCATGGATGTGAAGCGGGAGAAGGGCCAGCTGGAGCAGCTGCAGGAGAACACCGTGGCGGCACTCGACAAGGCGGAGCTGGCGGCGCTGGCGAGCGACTTGAACCGAGCCTCGCCGCGGCTGCAGCGCCTCTCGCGGCTGCTGGGCATCATCGAGGACCGCTTTGTCGACGCACTGCCGCCACGCCTGCGTTCACGGGTGCGGCAGGAGTTCCACGATGTGCTGGACTGGAATGCGATCCAGCGTCGGGCGAAAGGCAACGCGCTGAACATCGCAAACCTGGTCCGCTTTGTTGGTCAGCAAGTGATCAGCTACAGCTCGCCAGCCCGCGAGGAGGCGACCAGCGCGCGCATGGTCGCCATCTGCGACGACATCGAGCACTGCGTACCGGACGTGGGCACCGCCGTGGCGAACGCCTTCGAGTTCCTCTTCGACGCCATTGACGAGCTGCGCACCGACGTCGCCACCTACTCTCTTCTCTTGATCAACGACACGCTGAAACACAACGCCGTCCAGTTCATTCGCGACTTTGTGCTGAACTGCCTGCCTCCGCCGCAGAAGTGGGCCAAGTCGATCGCCTTTCTGCAGCGCCACATCAACGATGCGCGGGTGCAGGCGTGGGCGTCCACGAGCGTGCCGCAGGCGTGGACTTCCATCACCGAGCCGGAGCGGCGCGTCCGCGGTGCTCTGCTGATCGGCACCCTCGACCTGCTGCGCAGCGGCCGGCACACCAGCCTGGATCGGTGGGACGAGCTGCCGCCGGAGATCTTCTACTTTGAGAAGCACGTCATCTTCAAAGCCGCCAACACGGTGCAGGAGTGCACGCTGCTGCTGCTGCTCGAGGGGACGGTTTCGAGCGTCCTGGCACGGCGCAAGGTGAAGGCGGCGACGGTGTCGCGGATCATCCTGAAGCTCCACGACCACATCCTCCAGCTGCTGTCGCAGGATATCAAGCTGAACGCGCTGAAAGCTTCGGTGACGGAGTTCATCGAGAGCGAGCTGTACCGCCTCCACGTGGGGGATGAGGAAGGGGCGAGCGACGCGGCGGCGGTGGCTGCCCTTGCGGCGCAGATCACGTTGACGGAGGCGGAGGTGCAGATGCTGCGGTCGACGATCGACAAGATGACGGACACGCAGAACCCGCTCTACATCACCTTCGAGAAGAAGATGATCCAGTTCATGGAGTCGATGCTGGTGCACAACAAGGACGACGTCGCACCGGTGGGGCTGGTGACGGACGCCTTGAAGCAACTGGTGCAGCTGCTGCGTCGCATGCTGATTTTCCACTGGGAGGTGTACATGCCGTCCTACCATGAGGTCATCCCACTCCTCACTATCGAGTCTGCGGCGCCAGCCATCGCGGTCTCGCCAGCGCATTCGTGACGTGGCAGCTATGGGAAAAGAAAAGAAAAAACAGGTGTGCGTGCGGCTCCTTGGACACTTCCTACGGTTGTTGAAGGGAGTCTCCGTTAGGCTTTTTTCTTTCTCTCCTTGCAGTGCACCACGGCTTTTTGTTCGTGCTATTATTCTCTTTTACTACTGTAATCGCTAACGGTTTTTTTTGTTTCTTTTACCCCGTATTGTAAACGCCATCTAGTGTTCACATCTTTCATCGCACTTTTTTTCTCCTGTGCGTCTTCTTATTCGGTTAAAAATGTACCTACTTCTTCCTATTATTCGGCTGAAAACGCGAATTGAACGACAAAAAAAAGAAGAGTACGTTTTGTGCCACTACGCCCATCGACAACAACCGTTTCTTCTTACATGCTACTTCTTGTGCTGCGCTTTTGCTGCTATCGCTCTGCTTATGGCGGTGGAGATGGCGGAATCATCCCCTCGCTCCTCTGTGAAGACACCGAAAGAAAAGACGCAAGTTGCGGTTGGAGAGGTCCAAAATTAAAATGAAAGAAAGAAAAGAAAAAGGCATGAACACGAGAAGAATAAATCATCGGAACATCTTGAGGCTTCCGCGGCGTGCGCTTCTCTCTCTCTCTCTATACGAGTTGAGGTTTCTCCTGACGATGCCGCAAAGCGCCACTGCTACGCAGCGGAAGTTGCTCCCACTGGGTGAGTTTTCTCTTCGCGAAAAGAGACACTTCTTTTCCCCGGCTTTCGTGTTCTGCACTCCGTCCTGATGAATTTCTCTTTTTGTTTTGTGAATTATTGTTTCTCGTCTTCTCCCTTTTGGCTTTGCTTCTTGGCGGTTTCATGCTGTTGCGTCTGCGCAGCCGCATTCCGGTTACATATCTTCACTTCGGTTGTCTCTTAACTTTTCTTTCTCTTTTGTTTTGGTTGACCATTATAGTGTTTCGCGTCGACTCTTCGTAGCACTACCGTTTGCTCGCTGTCACCCCTTTGTTTCAGCTTGCTACTGGTATACAGTAACATTCTTCACAGGCTTTTGCACGTAGCTCGCCATCCTCCTTGACTTCTTGGACAAACACACACACACACACACACACACATTCAATCGCACACAACCTCTCCTAGCAGCTGTGTTTTTTCATCTTGAAATTCATAGCTGACCAGACAAACATTGCGTGTTGGTTTTCGTGTCTTTTCTTTTTTCCTTCACCGTGTGCATGTGTGAGGGTGCGCGTATCAGGTAGAGTGGAAACATCTATAGCTAAACCTGCATCTATCTATTAACGAAGACTCGTGCTATACATTTCTGTTCTTTTTTCTCTCTCTCTGAGCAACAGTTATTGTGTTTTCATTTCTTCTTTTCCACTATTAGCGGTTGTTGGCAGGAGCGCGTAACGCGTGTGCGTGTGCCGTTTTTCGTTTTGTTTTCTTGTAGACGGCTCTCATCGGCACTCTTCGTGTCTCTCCTTCAGTTACACCAATCTATAAAGCAATTTTTTTTTCCTTTTAGCTTCCTCGTTAGACACTCACACCTACATTCTCAAGTAGCTTGCTTCAAAGGTTTTCCTCCCCCGTCTCGCCACCATGTACCCCCACGCTAAGCAGGTGGCCTTGACCCTCCAAAGCTTCGTGACGGAGAACAAGCTGGAGGAGAAGGGACTGAAGCTGAGTGACCTGCGCCGGCTGCCCAACTCGAACCAAGTCTGCCTCGTCTTCGATGGCAGCCGAGTGCTGGAGGATGTCATCAAAGACGTACTCGAGGCCTGCCCGCTCACCATCTTCACCGCCTCCACCCCATCCTCCGCGTACACCGTGATCAGCGAGTACACGGAGAATGTGCTGAAGCTGAGCGACTTCTTCGAGATGCAGAAGGTGGAGTTCAAGCCCATGTTCGTCTTCAACGGCTGCGGCTTCCACCCCTCGGAGGACATAGACACCACCTCGCCCCAGCCCCCGGCCGAGCTGGCCTCCTACTCCGCGTACGACAAGAGTAAGACGGTGCTGAGCGTGCCGCGCGAGGTGCGCAACAAGTTTGCCAACCGCTTTGTAATCGAGGAGGACGTCGAGGGTTTAATTGTTAGGAAGCTCTGCGAGGCGGTCAAGGAGACGCTGCGAGCGCCGTACTTAGCCTGGAGTCAAATCTCCGCCTTCTTCGCGCCGTCGAACACGGTCGCCTCGGAGGTCTTCGGCTCGCTGGAGATGCTCGCCTTCCCTGGAGTGGAGCGGGTCATCACGAACATCGACGTCGAACACGGCACCTTCGACTGCGTGTCGAAGGCGAACCTGATGGCCGCCCTGCGCCGCCGCTACGACGCCGACTTCCTGGAGGACGACTTCGCCGCCATCGCGCTCTACGACACGAAGAACCGCCTCTTCCGCGTGAAGAACCGCCGCGACACGTTCGACGAACTCTGCCGCCTGCCGCGCGACCCAACCCGCATCGACGCCTTCTTCAAGCACCACCGCGCCTCGGATGAGCAGAAGGAGCTCTTCCGGCGCAACCTCGCCGCCCTCGAGGCCCCGGTGCTGACGGCGGACGCGCAGGTGACGCCGCTGGCGCAGCTCTACGGCCTGCCGCGGCGCACCGAGATCCGCAGTATCTTTGGCAGCCCCATGCCGGTGATCTTCTACTACTTCCTCATGAGCGGCCCGCTGCTGCCGCTGCCCTTTGCGATCCACAGCCAGGAGGCCCTCATGGACGACTGGCCGCTCATCGACACCTCCGCCTACCGCCGCGCCGCCGAGTCCATCCTGCCGCTGCGCGTGCAGGTGGCCTTCCAGCTCTTCCAGATTGCTCCCAAGACGTGCGACTTCTACTGGATCCGGCAGTACGTCGTCTTCAAGAAGGCGATCGCCGACACACAGATGCGGGTGTGCAAGCTGAGCAACCCGCCGACGATCCAGCTGGCGTACTGGAAGTTCGACGAGAACAGCCTGCTCATGGCGACGCAGGGGGCGGAAAGCGTGTACTTCACCAACGTCATGCCCTTCTGCGGGTGCGCGGTGGGAGAGGAGGTGCAGTACAAGACGGTGGGCGGTACTCTCGCCGCCGTCTACCTGCGCTCCCTCGACTTCCTCGGCTACTTCACCCACGCAACGGACGGCGTCGAGTCGAGTGGGCCCTCCGTCTACTGCAAGGCACTTGAGCGCTTCGACTGCCCGACGCTGAGCGAGTACGGCGTGCTGCTGATTGAGCTGCTCCGCACCGGCACCCTGAACGATGATCCGCTCGTGGTGGTGCTGAACAACAAGGACGCGAACATCCCGATGGGTGTGCGCTTTGCCTCGCGCCTGGTGTCCATCATCCCAACGAACGTGAGCGGGCCGTGGACGGGCCCGTTTGATCCGGAGATGGCGGCCTTCGGCGTCATCTCGCGTCTCTTTAGCCGTACGCTGCGCATCCTGCACGAGGTGGTCGCAACGCTCATCTTCGCCAACCGCGCGACGGCGGTGCCGTGGGACGACTTCAACACCGTCATCCAGCAGATTCCCTTCACCTTCCCTGCCGAGTTCTCCGCCGGCTTCCTCATGACCTACGTGCTGTGCAACCCGCAGTGCACGATCGAGGAGCTGTGCGCCACCTTCCCCGAGATGTACGCGCTGGAGCAGGACCTGCAGACGCTCTTCTGGTTCTACACGATGGGCTTCAAGGCGATCTGCGTGCTGAACTACGAGGAGCCACTCCTGCCAGAGATGCTGCAGGTGGTGAACGCGTCCCGCATGCTGGTTGGGGAGGCCTGCGAACGCCTCTGCCCGGGTGTCTACGAGGAGCACTTCCCGCAGGAAGACATCCAACGCAACGATGACCTCGACATGGGGCCGCCGGAGATGCCGATGCCACCGCCGCAGATGCCAGTACCGATGGACATGCACATGAACAACATGCGTGGTGGCCAGATGCCGCCAAACATGAACATGAACATGAATATGAACATGAACATGAACATGCACCCCAACATGAACCAGAACATGAACCAGAACATGATGCAGTACCAGCAACCTCGCATGTACTAGGATACACTCACGCCAAGAAACAGACAAAATATAGAAAAGGATGGATGAGGATGCTGATTCTCTTCTTTTCTACCTTCGCACCTCCTCGTTCTCACGCGACGCCGCTACGCTGGCCAAGCGTGATGGCGTTCTGCCGCACAACCACGACACGTGCTGATTTTTTTTTTTACTGTTTTTACTTCCCGGCTTCTCTAGCAGAGAGAATGCTGACCTTCGATGATAAAAAGAAACGAAAAGAAAAGAAAAAGAGAATGAATACATAGATTTTGTTTTGAGCCAAGCAACACTGGTCAGCAACGAGAGAAGAGAACCATACAATCCACACTTTTCGTCTCCTTCTCTTCGCTCGTTTTTTTGTTTTTCTACTTGGAGTGTGTGTTTGTTGTTATTGTGTGTGTGTAGGTCTGTGCGCTCGCTCTCCATAACTTTGCCAAATGGCCCCCTTTTTGAAATAAGCGCTATGCTTTTGTGTGACTTACGAGATCCTTTTTTTTTGTTAGAGTACTATGCATGTCTGTCTCTGTGGCCCTTCTTTTCCACTTATTATTATTATTATGATTAACTAATTCTGTCTCCTCCTGTGCGCATCGCTTCTTTCGTTTCTACGCACCTCTTTGTTTTTCCCTTTGAACTCAACCCGCTTGTGCTTTTTTTTTCTCTTTCCGACTTTCTTTCTCTTCGATTTTTATATAGAGGACTTTTTTTTCGGAATAGCTTGATGGTGTGTGAAACTGCCTTTGGCAAGAGTGGCCTGATCACGTACGCGTGCGTGTGTTTGTGGGTGTCGGTGCCGTTCAGTACAACACCGTTTGACTGATGGTAAACGTCTGCTTCAGGGGCGGACCATGTGCGAATTGAACATACAGCGATGGGTGACAACGCAGCAAAACGTCAAGCACTTCTTTTTTCTTTCCCCTTTATCATCAGTTGTTTATTTCTTCTAGAAGTCCCAAGCGTGTTTCTTTTCGTTTTGATTATTCTTCTCTTTCCAGTTCATTTTCCTTGTCTTTTTCATCGGTTTCGAGGTGTGGTTGGCCTTCAAGAAGCGTCTAAATGCTTTATTTGCACATTCTCCCCTTGTTACTTTGGTTGTCTGTTTTCTTTTTTGTTGATGCTCTTTTTTCGTTCGTTCACTTCCGTCTGCGTGAGTGTTTCGCTCTTTTTTTTATTATCTCCTGGGCACATTTTTTTTCCTTCTGATCGCATTTGTTTTTCTCTTTCCGCTGATTCCGTCTTCCTTTTTCTATACCCCCGGGAATTGCGCTCATGATTGCTTCTCGAGACTTCACCACAAGGTCAGATGAGGATGTGTAGGCACCTGAGTGCTACACCCTTCATTTGTTTCACACACGCAGCTGCGGTGGCGCAGGAGCGCAGCGCGTCGTAGTTGCTACGAGAAAGTCACTTTTCACTCTCTTTCGCGGCTCATTTTTTTTCGTTTCCTTTAACGAGGCTTTTTTTTTCTCCGGCTGTTTCGATCCTGATTTGTTCGTTCAGGTTTTCATTTTCTCTGTGATCACCTTGTCTTTTTTTCTTTTCTTTTGGTATTCTTGCGCTTCTTTTTTTCTTCTTTCTTTTGTGGTGTGTGTGTTTGGAAAGTGTTCAGGCTACAGAGAGGCTGAGACTCTGTGTCTGCGCTCAAGCGCGTCTTGGTGGGATGAAGCAAGGACAACCGCGCTGCGTGAAAGAAAAGAGTGGAAAGGTGTAAATCAACCACTGCTTCGCCCACTGCGTTCCATGAGGCGGATCTTAGCATCAAATGCGGCTGCGTCTGTTGTTGAGAATACCGCTGTTATGGCTGCACAGGTACCTCTTTTCTGTTTTGCTTCGGTTTTGTTTTCTTTCTCTGTTGAGAAGGACCACCTTTGCCCCCTTCGCCCTTTATTTGTTAAACCCACGTAGCAAGTACGTTTGTCAACTGATTACCTTTCATATTTAAGAACTCAGAAATGGAGATGAAGCATTTGAAGGGATGTATAGATGCATGCGACTAGTGTCAGTTCTATCGGGTTTCATACGTATGTGCCACCAGACGACAGAAACTGACGTTGCGTTTGTGGTTGTTTTTGCGGCCGTTAGTATCAGGTACTGAAGGAGGAGTTGTGAAGCTTCAGCAGAGTATACACGTGCCACTTTGTGTGGTCAGCTGAGCACTTTTTGTGCAAAACCGGTACGTCAACGTTCGCTTCCTCATTGCACTCGTTCGCTTGGATGTATGCGTGCGTGTGTGTCTGCGGAGTGACGTGCCGATCGTACACAAGGTGCAAGAGGTGCTGGCTGCGTGCTCTCTTTAGGCTCGCTGTGCAACTTCAATGAGGAAGAGACAAATACGGTGCTTCTCTGCTTGTCTGAAGTGTTGTTTTGAGAAGCGTATCGACCTAAAAATAAAAGAAAGAGAAAGGAATGGCATCGCGGAAGAGCTATGCTCGTCTCAAGCGCCCATCAACTCCCCCCACCCTTCATTCCTGTCTTACATGTGCTTTTTCTTTTCCGTATTTACTACCTTTTATGCACATCGCGATTGAGCAGCTTCGCTACGAGAGGTTGCCCTGCTTTGAAGAGGTCTGCTGCTTGTTCAATTTGGGACTTCAGCATCAAAACAGCTTTTTTGCAGTCAGTGAATGCTGGGCGTATAGCAACTTTACCGTCCTCTACAGCATAGAACACACGCAACGAGCCTTTCGCGCTCATCATACACGTTTCTGCGGTTATCATTGGAAATAGCATAGAAGTATTTCATACACACGCACGCATACACTAATTATAAAGAAAAGGAGGGCTCTAAGCTTCCACCATTTCAAGAGGGGCTTTTTCCCAAAGACGTTGACTTCTTTTTTTACAGCTTTCCAAAAAACTTGCTTCGTTTTTTTGTGTTGTTCCTGCCGAAGTGAGTGTTGACCGAGCGTGCATTTCGCATCTCCAACCTGCTGCGCGATGCATCAGAACACACTAGAGAGCTTCTTTGCTCCAAAGAAGCGCGTTGCACCGGCGAACCCAGCCGAGACGGTGTCGGCGGAGGAGGTACGGGTGGCGTCAACGGACGGCGCAGCTGGTGATCGCAAACGCGTCCGCGTCGACGAGGCAGCGCCACAGGCTGCTTCAGCATCCCGCACAGGTCCCACGGCTGCCTTCAACCTGACGAACCGCTGGAATGAGCCGACCAACGCGTACTACGCTGCGCACATCGCCGAGTACGAGTCCTTGGTGGCTGACGTCGCCGACCCGACGGCCACCTCGATGGCGAAGCTGTTCCAGGAAAGCAGCTTTGACCCGGTGAAGACCTTCGAGTCGGTGTGGCGGGCCCCGCCAGCCGCTGCAGCTCCAGTTGCCGTTGTCAAGTCTGAGCCCGTGCCCTTCTCCGCCGTGGTGGATGTGCTGGTCGACATCAGCGCCACTGGCTCGCGGCTGGAGTGCGTGCGCCACCTCGCGTTCCTCTTTCTCGCCGTGATGGAGCGCTGCCCCGAGGACCTCGTACCCGTGATGTACCTTGTCATCAACAAGCAGGCTCCGCAGCACGAAGGCGTGGAGCTGGGCATCGGCGACGCCGTGCTGGTGAAGGTGGTGGCGGAGTGCTGCGGCATGACGGAGGCACGGGCGAAGGAGGAGTACCGCCAAAGCGGCGACCTGGCGGAGATCGCGCAGAACCACAAGCAGAAGCAGAGCACCCTGATGCGGCCGAAGCCGCTCTCCGCCCGCCACGTCTTCAACACCTACCGGGAGATTGCGATGATGAGCGGGAAGGAGGTGATGCGGCGGCGGTCTGACCTGATCAAGCGCCTCCTGCGTGACGCGCAGGGCCCGGAGACAAATCTGATCGTGCGCGGGTTGCAGCAGAAAATGCGCATCGGCCTCGCCGAGCCGTCCGCCCTCGCCGCCATGGGCTACGCCTTTGCATTGCACTTCCTCGGTGACACGCAGATGCATCGCATGCGGGAAGGCGAGCTGCAGTCGATGCTCAACACTGGCGCCAGCAGCCTCGCCCGTATCTTCTACGAGGTGCCCAGCCTCGACGTCGTCCTGCGTGCGGTGCTGGACTACGGGTTCATGATCCTCGTGCCCGGCAGCACCGTGGCGAAGCAGCATGCACGCGACCTGTCCATTCGTCCAGGTCTGCCGGTCAAACCCCAGCTGGCCCACCCGACGAGCGGCATTACCGTCATTTTGGAC
Organism: Crithidia acanthocephali; assembly: GCA_000482105.1. Taxonomy (NCBI): domain Eukaryota; phylum Euglenozoa; class Kinetoplastea; order Trypanosomatida; family Trypanosomatidae; genus Crithidia; species Crithidia acanthocephali. Next base: position 3,349 of record AUXI01000109.1, on the reverse strand, counting down.
CGCCTGCAGGGAAAGCGGTTCACCTCGGAGTACAATACGACGGCGAGCGGGCGCAGATCCACTACGAGAAGGGCAAGGGCTTCCAGATCTTCTCGCGCAACTCCGAAACGCACACCGGGAAGTACCCGGATGTGATCTCGATGTTGCCGAAAGTGTTCGACGCCGCCGCGGTGCATTCTTTCATCATCGACTCCGAGGTCGTCGCGGTGAACCCCGAGACTGGTGGGCTGCAGGCCTTCCAGGTGCTGCAGCACCGCGGCCGCAAGAATATCGCCGAGGAGGACGTCCGCATCCCCGTCCTGCGTGTTCGCCTTCGACGTGCTCTACTTCAACGGTGAGCCACAGCTGGAAAAGACGCTGCAGGAACGGCGGCAGGTGCTGTGGGGTGCCTTCCACCCCCTGCAGGCCGCCTTCGCCTTTGCCACGTACCTTGACAGCGACAACGTCGAGGATGTGCAGAAGTTTCTGGATAAGTCTATCGCGGACGGCTGTGAAGGGCTGATGGTGAAGACGCTCGAGGAGGAGGCCACCTACACCCCGGCCAAGCGCTCCCACTACTGGCTGAAGCTGAAGAAGGACTACATGGACGGCGTGACGGACACACTGGACCTGGTGCCGATTGCGGCCTTCTACGGCAAAGGCAAGCGCACCGGCGTGTTTGGCGGCTTTCTGCTGGCCTGCTACGATGCGGAGTCGGACGAGTACCAGAGTATCTGCAAGATCGGCACCGGTTTTGGGGACGAGGAGCTGGAGCGGCTGACGCAGGCGCTGAAGCCGTTCATCGTACAAGAGAAGCCGCGCTACTACCGCGCAGAGGAGGAGGGCCCCGATGTGTGGCTGACCGAGGCGCAGGTGTGGGAGGTGAAGGCGGCGGACCTCTCGGTGTCGCCGGTGCACTACGCGGCGATTGGACTCGTGGACCCGACAAAGGGAATCGCCCTGCGCTTCCCCCGCTACGTGCGGGAGCGCGACGACAAGAAGCCGGTGGATGCAACAAACGCGCAACAGGTGGCGGAGATGTACAAGGCGCAGTCCTTGGCTCAGCAGCGCGACGATGACGAAGGGGAGGAGTAGCTTGCCCTACATCACGAGCGGACTCCAGTGAGAAGTGGTGCACACGCGGTTGCAGAGACCCAAAAGAGCGGAGGACAGCGTCCGTTGCCTTTTTTTTCTCTGGCAGCGTTCTGTCTTTCATCTTCGCTATGCTTTGTTTCGGGTTATTTATCTCGCGTTGTGATGCTGGCGTGCATTTCCCTAGCCTGGATGTTTCTTCTGCTACTGAGTGACTAGTCGATTTGAGCTGTCTTCCTTCCTTTTCCCCTCCTTTGTCCGTTGACTTCCAGGTGATTGCACGTCACCTGAAAAAAAAAAGAGGAATACGTTAAATAGTAAAGACAGATTTTTTTTCTTACCTAGCAGAGCTGCAGCCTGAAGTCTACGAAATAAAAACCCTTTTTTTTTNGCACACTTCAGGTGACTGGTTGAGGAATTGCTGCTTATTGGTTGCTTTCAGCCGAAGCCCCTCCTTTGGACCTCGCCGCTTTTTGTGACCATCGCGTGGAGAAGCTTATTGAGCGGCCAGGAACTGCAAGTGGAGCGAAGTGGCACTCAGGGCAGGACTGCATGCACGCTGCTTACTACACTTTCTCTCATCCCCTGCCTACTTTTTGTTGTCTACATACTCGACGTCCCGTTCACACCCACAGTGACAAGAAACGGCTTTTTCTGCACCACTCTTCCAGTGCAAAACGCACGCTTCGTTTGTGCATGGGCACCGTCTTCTCGTCGTTCTTCTCTGCGCGGAAGCGGCCGCGTGAGTCGGATGAAAGCAACGGTGGGAGCGCGAACGTCGATGGCGTGCCAGAGGTGTCTAGCAGCGCTGGCGCATCCAACACCACTATCGCCACCACGGCCGCTGCCTTGTCTCCGTCGCCCTTCGCGAGGCACCTTCGTCAGCTCCGCTACCGGCACGTCAGCAGCAGCAGCAGCCTCAATAAAACCGTCACACACGTTGGCGCGGTGGTGTGCCGTCACGTCGATGAGGATGCGGCGACGCAGCAGACGTACGGCTGCCATGCCCACCTCTACGAGACCGCCACTGCAGGCGAGAGTCACGGCGTGGCCCTCGCGTGGTGCGTGACGGCGGCAGCACCGCTCTCCACCCTCTCCCTGCTCTCTCTGTGCCGTGTGGCGAACAGTTGTCGGAAAAAGACGTTGCTGACATCGCCGCAGGGAGACGCACTCATCTTGACCTATACTGCTACGCTGTGAAACCACGCCCCGCCACAACTTACAATGGGCAGCGAAAAAAAAGACAAACGGAACAAAAGCTTGCTTGGAAAGGAAAGGAAAGAAAAAAAGAATAATTGCTGACATGATTCACGCACTTGCACACCTTCATCATCTTCTCTCTCAAGAAAAAAAAAGGGTTGTGTTTCGTATTTCCCATTTTGCTGCTCCACAATGACCCGTTAGAAAAAAATAATGAATTTCCTCTCTCTCTTCTCTCTTCTTCGTCTTGACTCAATCACCTACTCATGCACCACTGTCGTGTGTGGGGCCGTTTCATCTGTGCTACCTGCGGCAGCTATTCCTCATCACCACCCATTCAGCTAGAAACGCACACAACAAGTGTATCATACTTAACGAACTTAACGTATTCAGCATACATAACTGCGAGTGCGCGGAGCTCTGTGTGTGTTTGCACTTGTTGCGCTTCGTGTGGAACTCAATTGTCAACCGGTTTGTTTATTAAATCCCCAGTGTTACGTTTCCATCTCCATTTTCTTTTTTTTCCAAGTCATACCTCCATCAATCCTTCCTTTGGACTTAACATAGAACGTAATCACTACCCGACGCAGCGTCAGCGTCACCGTTACACTTCGACACTATCTTTTGCACACCCACTATTCCTTAAAAAAAAAGAACAAGCTACGTTGCGTTTGACCTCATCCCTTCGTAGTCGATCATTTTTGTTGCCAGCATCACATTTTGTCCAGCGCGCCGTTTGTACTACGTGACAACTTCGGGAGCAACGCTGCTGCCGTTGGTGCCGTCGGAAGAAAAAAAAAGAACTCACATCATTGATTTTTTTTCCCGTCGCGTGGCGATCATGGCGACTCTCGATGCGCTGGAGAAGGAGGTGGCAGACCTCCAGAATATTCGCGTCTTCAACGACGCTGTCCGCAAGGGTGCTGAGCATGTCTTAGCCGCGCTCCCTTCGCCCGACAAGGAGAAGGACACGCAGACGAAGGTGCGCATTCTGCTTCTGCGCAGCCGTGCCGCGCTGCTGCTGCCGCGTGTGTCGCGCGACGCCGAAAAGGACCTCAACGCGGCGCTGAAGCTGCAG
>AUXI01000108.1:0-43966 GCA_000482105.1 Crithidia acanthocephali | reverse complement strand
CAATGACGGCAATAGCAACAACAACCAAAAAGAAAAAAGAAAAACGCGCCGCGTTAGTTACTAAACAATAAAAACCAACAACAACAACAACAGCAAAAAGAGTACAGCATTTTAAATTGATGAGAAAGCTTCACTTCACACGTGCGTCTCAGCTGGAGGTGCACCTTTCATTGACCACTGCATCGCACTCATCGCTGCAGCCTTACATCCAGCCACAATTCTGCCGTTGAAGGCACTACAGAGAAGAACAAACAAACAAAGAAAAACTGCCACAAGTACCTCCCACTTTCGTCGCAGATCCTCAAGGAGGGCCGCGAATGTACTAAAGAAAGAAGAAAAAAAAACTATATAATTACACACTTGTTTTTTGAGAGTTCTATAGGTGTTGTGTTCTTTCACAACCAACGTTCAAACAGTGCACATGACTGCTAGTGAATGAAAGATAACAAAGAAAAGCTATATATATATATACGTTGAGGAAAGACCTTTCGAGAACACGAAGCTCCGTTTTTCTTTTTTCTTTTTTTAACCGATAAAGAAGAAAAGAGAAGGGGGAAAAAAAAGGGAGCGCGTTCAGCAAGACAGGCTTTATTTGCCTCCCTTCTTCCCTGCCGGAGCGCCGTCTCCGCCCTCTTGACGCGCTGCTGACGCCATGCCGCCACGCCGCAACTTCTTTGCTCCGGCTGCTGCCCGTTCCGGCTGCGGTGACGTGCTGTCGATGGCCGGCACCGCCTGTTGCTGCTGCTGCTGCTGCGGTGGGGGTTGTTGCTGTTGTTGCTGCTGCTGTGGCTGCTGCGGTGGCGGCGGCGGCAGCGGCTGCGATGGCGTCTGCACTGGCTGCTGCGGCTGCGATGTCTTGGAAGAGCGCTGCGGCGGCAGGCGGTTCGACGACGGGCCTGGCATCGGCCCAGGTCCCTGCGGCGCCATCATGCCGTTGTTCACTGGGTCCATGTACTGCTGCATGTGCTGCGGCTGCCCGTGCGGCACTCCCATCGGTCCAGGTGAATTGTTGTACATCATCGGGTTTGGCATGACGTGGTGCTGCTGATGGTGGTTGATCGGGCCGCGGTTCGGCATCGGGTTCATCGCTTGCTGGTTGTACTTGTGGTGCATGTTTTGCTGCTGCGGCGGGGGCTGCTGCTGGCGGGAGTAGTGCGACACGTCGCGATCGTAGAAGTCCACATCGCCGGGCCAGTCCGTCGGGCAGAGGTAGCAGTTATCGTTGCTCGACACAAGACTGGCCACGTTGCCCAGAAAGCTCTTCAGCAGTGGCACAAACGGCGTGGCAGAGGGGTTGGGGCTGTACGTTGTCTTGTTGTTGTTGTTGCTGTTGTTCTTCGCGGCCACTTCCTGCGGCGGCGGTGGTGGCGGTGGTGGCGGTGGCGGCGCAGCGGCTTCTTCCACCGGCGGCGCGGGGTGCCGAGCGGCGTTGCGTCCCGCAGCGGCGGGTGGCGGCGGGGCTGCCGCCGCCTGTGCAGCCGCCGCTGCCGCCGCCGCCGCCGCCGCATTAGCGCTGGCCGCTGCATTGGCTGCCGCTGCCGCCTCCTTGCGGTTTGCCTGCGCGGCCCGCTTGCTGCCGCGGGCATCGCGGGTGACGTCGGAGAAGAGTGCCCCCTCGTCCACGAACTCATTGGCCACGTCGGCGCGCTCCAGCCGGTGCTGCAGGTTCCGCGTGCCGGAGTTCTCAATTTCCTTCGCCGTCCGCTCCGCGTAGGCGATCTGCTCCTTGCTGAGCTTCGACTCGTCCAACTTCGTCGTGTAGAGGTCCTCGTTGTAGGAGGTGCGCACGCCGAACTTTGCATTGGCGGCAAACTGATCCCACTGGCCAGCGACGTGTGTGTCGGCATCCAGCAGTTCATCGGCCCCCTCCGCCGCCCAGTCGAGTGTCTTCAGGTCGTGTTCACCCCGGTAGGCGTAGACGTGACCGGCGCCGGGCGTCTCCGTCCGCAGCTTCATTGCCTTGGCCTCCATCATCATGATGTCGTCATACCGGAAGAGGCGCGTCTCGGTGGACAACTCCGACGCGGCGAGGGCGTCGTGCAGCTTCGAGGCGAGGAAGCGCGGGTACGAGATGAAGACGCCGGCCTCGTCGGACGGCACATCCGCGTCTGTGCGGGAGACGAAGAGGCCTTCGCAGATCGCGCCGTCAACGGTGTGGATTTGCACCATCTGACCTACCAGGTTGAGGTAGAGGTAGTCGAGGCGATCCGCATTGCTGCTCTCGTTGGGTCCGATCATCTTTACTGTACGTTTCTTCTTCTTTTTTAGTGGAAAAAACAACAACAAGGAAACAGCAATAAAAAGAAAGTGTCAGATCAAGTGAGAAGGAACACACGTCAAGAGGTATACGTGCACAAGTGTCGAGTGTGTCTGAGTGAGTACAGCACGGAGCTGGTCGGGGACGTGTAGTTCGCTGAAGGTGGCTGCGACTACAACTGGGACCACACGTGGTTGTGTGAAGAAGAGAAGAAGCAAGAAAGGAAAGAGGCACTAAGCAATGACTATTGTCAATGCACGGTGAACAAATGGGTAAGGTTAGGCAGGTGAAGGAGTAGAGAAAAAAAATAAGAAATTGGAAAAAAAAGTTTTCGAGAAACAACAACAAAACAAAATTGGCTACTCGGTCAGCAATGGTGATGCATAGTGCTCTCAAGTGGTGTCACTGAATGGGACCTAAATCTGAGCGAAATTGACTTGCAGCGCTTTCTGAACGATGCAAAACCAAAGACAAAAGGAAGAGAGAGAAATCTTCATTCTTTGCCCCCTCTCTACTGCACGTTCTCGTCATGGGGAAACGCATCCCCGACCTAGGATTTGTCATCCCATAATGAGGTATGACCGATAAGTAGCTGACACCATCAAAGAAGCCTTTTTTTCTCTTTTCTCTAAACAAGTCATTCTTGTCGTGTGTGTTCCTTTGCGAAGGATTGTAGGTGTGAACGAAACTCCTCAAGCGACGGTTAAAGCAAAACGACCAACACATAAGCGCAACAGCAAGAAAAGAAAAAAACAAAAAGGAACAAGAGACACATACACACATTTTGGGTGCGTGTTCCTGTGAGAAGAGCTACAAATCACCACGCATCAACACCACCCGGCTGCTCGTGCATGACAGGAAGCAGCTCGTCCTCTCACAGGAACTTATCCAGCGTCATGGCGGACTTGTCCACGCGCTGAATGGCAGGATACGGTGGCTGTGCGCTGCCGGCGTAGAGCGCCTCCTGCAGCTCCTCGCGATCGTACACCTTCCGCCGGATGTTCATGTAGTCGTGCCGCGCTGGGTCTGCCATCATCGGCACATCCGTGTACTTCTCCGGAATTACGCGTCGCAGCTCTTTCGGGGCGAGCTCAAATGGCATCTCCACCACGTCCCAATCCCGCTGCTTCCACTGCCGCCGCAGCGTCTGTTGTGCGCTCCACACATCCACGTTGAACTGCAGCATCCCCGGATCCCGCTTGAACAGCCGCCCCTTCTTCTTGTGGTCGAAAGGGCCGATCTCGCGCAGGTACGCGGTGCGTCCGCCAAAGCGGTTGGCGTCGTGCATCGGCAACGTGTTGAAGGTGTGCTGCTGACGGTAGTGCTGCCTCGGATGGTCGAACTGACCGGAGGAGACGTGCATGGCGGAGATGGCGAGGGCGGCCACTGCCATTGGCCTGCCGGTGCGGGTCCTCCGCTGGAGAAAGCCCTGCATGGTGCCTCTGTGGTCCTTCTAGTCGAGTGGTGATTGTGTGTGTAGGAGGCCGTCAGGCACGTGCTCTCTCTCTCTCACTTATCCTCTGTCTCTTTCTTTCTCTCCGTTCTGTTGTTGAAGCGACGCCACGAGTACACTCTGTGGCAAGAGTCTTTGTTTGCACCCCCGCAACGTCAGAGAGGAAGCCTTCAAATAGCTGGGCAGTGAAGAGAAAGGAAAAGAAGAAAAACACACCAACAAAGAAAGGGGTGGCACGTAAGAAGAGGAGCAGAGTTGACCGGGAGTGAGAGGAGAAGCTGCTGCGAAAACTTTGTGAAGAAGGGAGACTACCGTCCACCAACACAGTTGGCAGCTTTTCGTTCACAAGCCTTTCGAGCGTTTCTTAACAGAGCATTTAAAAAGTGAAGCATGAAAGGAAAGTGATTGTCCGCTTCTCTTCTGAGGCACACAGAAGTGTTCTGTCCCACTTTGCCTTTTTTTATTTCTTCCTACTGATGCATCGGCACTTTTAAAATAGCACTTGCAGCGACTGGCCAAAGAACGATTTGCGTCGGCGAACAAGACACCGTTTGTTGTTTTCTTTACGCGTGGGAACTGTTCTGTCAATTGGGAAACGGACTTGGAAACTATTCAAGTCTCACAACAGTCCGTCGTGGATACTGAAGAGAGGAAAAAAAAATCTTCTGCATAACACCGAAAAATAAAAAGGCTGTATTTAGCAGCGTAGAAAGACAAGAGTAGCGATGCACCGTTAGACATGGTGTTATAGTGTTATTGGTTTGACGAGCTGTTTCGAAAAATCAGAAAAAAAAACACACAGATGGGAAAACAAAGAGGAGATGCGTGTCTGTACAGCACGTTCAACAACGTAGAGCACAACCTTGATAGCACAACAACAACAACAACAAAAAAAAAGGCAGACTTGTGGCTCCACAAGTCGCCTGAGAACGGAAAGCGAAACAGCAAAGTCAGCAGTCAGCCAAAAACACTTCAACTGAATGACACACAACGTAAAAGGGAGAGGCACAAGAAAAAAGAAAAAAATTGATCGGTTTACACTGCTGATTCGAGCGCGGTCTACACATGGCAGCGTCAACGATGCTACAGTGGTGCGAAAGGGAACAATGCGTGTTGACCACAGCCCTGCACCCGCAAAGAGGGGGAAAAGAAAAAGAGAAGGACAAACAGCAACAATGACGACAAAAACGGCAAGGTAGCCGTGTTGCGAACAGACAGAGGAAGGGCCGACCTGACCTTTCCACACGGTGTGGAGACGGGAGGTCGTAAAAAACAGAAGTGAAAGTAGAGCAGCTAAGGTGACCACGGCGGCTGCAAAGAAAAAAAAAAAAGAAGGCCCCTCGCACACGACCCGGAGCTGCCGAGCTCAACTCTTCTGTCTCTCTGTCCTACCTTCGTTTTTGTTTTGTTGTATTGTTTGCTCTCACCTTCACCCTGCCGCAGATACTGCAGCACTGTGATACCTGATCGTTTCCTCGTTCTTCGCCGCTCTACCAATCGATGAACGGTGTCAGCACCGCGGTCAACTCCTTCAGCGACTTCGTAATGAACTCGTGCGCCTCGTCACTATCCGCCCCGGCACCTGACGCCGCCTCCAGTTTACTCGTCACGAATTTAAACGCTTCGCGCGCCTCTTGCTGCTTCGGCGGTGGCAGCTGACCTTGTGCCGCGTTCAGCAGCCGCAGTGCTATCATGCAAACCATGTTGTGGAGGCAGCTGCCCACCGTCTGCTCCCCCCACGTGCGCAGCGTCGACAGCCACTGGTGCCGCGCCGCCGCGGTGCGCCACACATCTTTGCTCCGCAGGAAGTTCTGCACTACGTTGGTGAGGAACGCAGTCGCGCGTCCCACCCACCGCAGTAATCCACGGTACTTGCTCTCCGAGGTGGTCTTGGCTGCGTCGCGGGTGCGTGTGGACAGCGCGGCGGGCCCTGTCGCGAGTGGCGCTGCAGCGGCCAGTGCCGAAGCTGGGCAGAGGCGTTCCACCATGCCACAGCACACGAGGGCCTTCTGCATCTCCGCCAGCATCGAGCACGGCGGCGGCACGACTAAGCGCTCACGGCGCTGGCAGCCGCAGTCCGCCACATCGGCGTCCACCCACAGCGGCTGCTTCTGGGCATCCAGGACGGGGCTGCCAGACTTCTGCGGCTGCAGGTTGCAGCACGAGAATCGGAGAAGAATGTCCTCGACGCTGCGGTGGAGTGCGCCATCCGCCACGGCAGGGCTCGTGACGGTGAAGAGCCGCATCGTCTGCCACTCCCGCTCCTCGACGTACAAACTCGGGGCCAGCGCCGCGGAGTCGCGCAGCAGATCCGCAACGCGCTGTGAGTCCGCGTGCGAGGCCGGCTGGCCCGACAGCGCAATACGCTCCATGAGCACCGAGGCATAGATGAGCAGTGTGCAGGACCGCGCCGCCTTGCAGCCTTCGTCCTGGCCACCCTGCTTGTACGCGTTGAGCGCCTGCGCAAAGAACGTGTCGGCCTCCGCAGGCAGGTTGTGCAGGGGACCGACAAGCAGCGGCTGCGCGACGGTGTGCACCGCCACGCCCAGCGCGGTCTCCAGTTTACGCTCCACCACGCTGCGGTAAACGTCGCCGAGCAGCAGCATGACGTCAGCCCACTGCACGATGCCGTGCGAGCCAAACGCGTCGCCAAACGCGATGTCCTCTGGTGCCTTGTGGGACGTCTGCAGCAACGACTTTGCTCGGTGCAACGCCTCCAGTGCTTTGGTGTAGCGCGCGGTGCGGTGGTGTTCCTTGCCCACCAAGTAGTACACCTGCGCCAGCTTCACCAAGTGCCGTCGGGTGTGTGCAGCAACGCGACCGTAGAAGCGCAGGGCGGTGAAGGAAAGGCTGACCACGTCTGCCTTCAGCGATGTCAGCCACAGCAGCGTTGTCGGCAGCCGCAGCGCGTGTTCCTGCGCACGTGCCTCCAGCCGTGCGCCGAGCTCCGCCAAGGCGCGCGTCGTGAAGCCGCTCGCGGCGTCCGCCATGGCGATCATGACGACGTCGCCGTACAACTCGCACAGCGCCGAGCGCAGCGGTGTCGTGTCGACTTGCGTGCGTGGGTCGAGGATGGTGCCGATTGGCGCGGCCTTGACGCCGCTGCCCTCGACAACGAGGTTTCCGCTCTGCGCGGCAGTGACGGCGACACGGGCCGGAGATGAAGTGCGCTTGCGGTGGTGCTGTGCGTGGTGGTGGCCACCTGCGGCGGCGGCTGCGGTCGTGGTGGTGGTGGTGGCGTCGTGGTCCTCTCCCTCGTGCACGGAGCACGTGGTGGACCGCACAGACTCCGACGAAGACGCCGAGGAGGAGGAGTGCCCGGCGGAGCTTAACTCCTCCTTTGTGATCGTGGTGGCGCTCTTTGCGGTGCCCACCGTCACACCCGCGGACGATGATGAGCCGGGGGTGGCGGCTGCGGTGCACATCGGCACGGCCCACGCATCCGCGGTGGTCTGCGGGACGGCAACCACAGCCGGGTGAGGCGCACCAGCGGTAGACGTCGTCGTGGTGCTGGCAGCTTCCGCGGCGTGCAGCGGGCTGATAAGTGCACTCGTCTCCTCCAGCCGCACGAGCCCCTCCACCACAACCTGCAGCAGGTCTTGAATCATCGAGGCCAGCACCGCCATCACGTCGTCGCGGTGGTCCACGCTGCGCACGGCCGCCGCGTTGGCGGTGATGGCTGCCCCAGAGGCGGAAGACGCAGCGCATCTGTTGTCCCTTGCCTTTGCCTCACTGCGAGCCCGGCGCATTACGCGAAGGTGGTGGCAGCCGCAGTAGTACGCCTCCAGTGACGCGGACACCACCGTGCAGACGGCCGCGCTCGAGGCGACGAGGCACCGGGCGTAGAAGGCTTGCATGAGAGCGTCGCCGCCTACCCCACCCGCCTCCACAAAGGCACGCCGTATGGGTATCTCAAACCGGCCGCACAGCACCAAGGCATCGCGGTACAGCTCCGGCGACGAGCACGACGCCGTGACGAAGCCCGCCGGCGTCTTCTCAGCCGGCCAGCAGCCGAGGCCACCGTCACCGATTTTGTTGCACGCGCCGCCACCGCCACCGCCGTTGCCGACGGCACCTCCGCTGGGGGGCGGGGAGGAGGAGGTGGAAGCCGCCGCCGCCGCCTTCGAGCTCGCATCGCCTTGCATTTTGCGAGAGACGAGAGCCGGCAACATCTGCACCACATCCACGACAGTCTCCCGCGCGATGGCCTCCGTCACACAGCAGGGCAAAAACACACGCAGACTGCGGTGCAGCAGCGTCAGTGCGTCGTTAGCGCGACCCACATCGTTGCTGCGGTACAGGTGCTGGCCGATGTGGAAGCAGGTGCGGCCGAAGTTCAGACTAAACCGATTGAGGTGTGGCGCGCTGCTGGGGTAGCTGGCGTACGGGCCCTCTGCGTTGCCGCCGCCGCCGCCACCTACGCCGTTCGTACCTGTGTTGGCGCTGTTGGGCATGTGGCTGCCACGGCTACCCTGCTGCTCCGCTGGCGCCGGTGACGTGGAGAAGTGGTGTCCCGTTTCCGCCATGAAGTCGTTTGTGTCGTCCATCTCCGGCACCTCGTAGAGCTTCAGATAATCCGTGCTGAAGTCGCGAAACATCGCGTAGGTGCCACCGTCGCGGGTGCAGTGCTGCACGAGCCACTGCAGCGTTGTGCTGGTGAAGTTGAGCGCCGCACCGGCCATGCGAGCCTCCACGTAGCCCAGCAAGTCGTTTGTCTTCTTCAGTTGGTAGCTCAGCAGGGTGCCGTCGCAGTGGAGGTAGGTGCCGACGTGCGACACGTTCGCCAGCATCGCATCAAACCAACACTGCAGTGTCTCTTGCTGCTCCGTGTCGGTGGAGTCGACTTCATCGGCAGCTTTGAGGCGCACCAGCTGCTCCATGCCCGTGCGCTGGTCGACGATGATCGGCGCATCGTTGCCCACCAGCAGCTCCGTGGAGTCGATGTGCCACCGCAGCAGCTGCGAGTAGCGGTGCAGGTTGACGCCGTAGTGCGCCGCGTCGGAGGCGGTGACGCTGGAGAGCCGCCGCTCCGGCAGCGCAACGGCCATCTGCGCCGCCGCCCCCAACGCGGCTGCGGAGGCGGACTCCTCCACTGCACTAGGCTTTGTACCGGCAGCACCGGCAGCGCCACTGACGTCGCGGCCGTGAGTTTCCTTCATGAGGTAAAGAGCCTTGCTGAAGAGGGCTTGCCGCCGCATCTCCCGCACCTGCGACGGCTGCGATGCTCGGGAGTCGATGATGATCGTCGGACCGATGCGGCGCACCCGCAGCGCGAGTGGCCGTGACGGGACGTAGACCTGCTCGAAGATGGTCCGCATCGCCTCGGCACTCGTGACGATGAGGGCGTTGAGCTGCATGTCCTTCCAATTCGTCATCGCCGTCGCGAGCATGTGCTGCAGCGCTACCCGCTGATCTCGCACGAATCCCGGGGCGTGTTGGTGCACGTTGTAGACCGGATCGAGCGTCAGGTAGTTGCGTGGAGGGCGGTTCAGGTCGGTGCCGGCGCCCAGCGGCACCTCCATCGGGATCGCCGCCACGCCGTCCACCCGCTGCACGTGCGCGTTGTTCAGCAACTTCGTGATGGAGCCGGTCACGGCCATGTCGATGGGCAACACACTGATGGGGGCCGAGTTGCCACCAGGTCGGTTGCGCGGGTCGCTGCCCGCCGCGCCGCCATCGCCGTGGTGGACGCCCTCATCGCGGAGTGGCTGCGCGGCGCCGTAGTCCCGCGGCGGCCGCGGTGACGCAGTGACGAGTGACCGGGCGTTGCTCAGCGGCACCGGCGAGGCGGTAAGGCTGCGCACGTTGTTGGCGGCCACCAACGCCTGCTGCTGCGATGGCGGCGGCGACGCCACCGCACTGGAGGAACTCTGCACCGCGGAGAGGGCGGCGCTGTCTGCCGCTGCAGCCGTGGAAGGTCCAGCTGCTGCTGCTGCACCCTCGTCCGTCAGTGCGGAGACGGCAGCGTTCGGCTTGCGCAGGACAAAATCAAAGTCCCAGTTTCCGTTCGACAGTGGCATCAGCGGGGCAGCCAACTGCGTTTCTGTTGGGGCGACGTCTGCGAGTGCTGCGGCAGACATCGAGGCTGCTGCACCCTTCGAGTCCGCACCGCTCTTGTCCGTGATGGCCATCACCGCCTCCGCCCCTTTGATCAGCGCCTTCTTTGCCGCGTTGCCTTGAGCAACAACGGCACCCGCCTTTTCCTTCATCGCCGCCGCTGCTGCGACGGCGTCCGCCGTTGACTCCCCCGCCGTGTTGGAGTTCCGCTCGAAGAGGAAAAGCTGGGCATCGCGCGCCTTCGCCTCCTCACGCAGCTGTTTGTTCTGCTGCCGCTGGTGGTAGCGCTTCACCTCTTTTCGGTGCTTTGTGCGGTGCGTCACGGGCCGCAGCTCCGCCTCACCGCCGCGCGTTTCGACGGTCACCGGCGCATTTGCAGACATGGCGAGAGGTCTACCTGAAGAGCGGTAAAGAAAAAAATAGAAAGATAAGGAAGAGTTAAAAAAAAACACAAGACTTTTTAATTTTTTCTTGCTTCTGCTACCTTTTTAATATATGCTTAATGGTGTGAAACGTGCGCTGTGTACCTCAAAACACCTGTTGACACCACAAAAGAAAGGGAACGTGTGTGTGTGTGTGTGTGTGAGATACACTTAAAAATGCTATCAAATGAACAAGACAAACAGACAGTAGGAAAAAAAAAGCAAACGACGACGAGGTTGAGGCTACAAAAGAGAGAAGAAAAGGGAGGAAGAAAAGAACGAACACACGGAGGGCGGAGTGCCAGTGGTGCTGTTTGTCGCTCACGAAGCCACACCGACGAAACGGATATGCTATCGACTGTTTCGATCCTTCGCACACGCCACGAAAGAAAGAAAAAAAGGAGGAAAGCGACGAAGAACGCAAATCAGTGCGTGACGCTCCGAAATCCGTTTATAGAAGATTGGAAAGCGAAAGTCAGCGATTAAACGTCAGCGGAACGAAGCTCTTTAGAATCAAGTGCCTACTTTGCAGTGAACAAGAACAGGAAAAGGAAAAGAAAAAGGAACCAGAGAGTGAGAAATTGAATGCACCTTCTACTCACTGGCTTTAACAGAGTTGTCGATCGTGGGGTTCGCTACTGCTTTCTCTCGCTTGGGTCCTTTGTGTTGCTTTTTTTGGTTTTCACCACCGGTTCGCAGTCGTCGCCTGGAAACAAGCGATGGAAACCGCAAAGGAGCAAGGAGCAGCAAACAAACAAAAAACAAAGGCGTTAGAAGTGAACCAAAGGTAATATGATGAAAGCAGAAACGAGAGTAAAAAGCAGGAAAAAGAGTTAGTTTTTGGTTTTTTTAGAATTGAGCTATGAGACCACGATGGTGGCTTGTTAACGTGATGTTAAGCGGCGTGACAAACCAAGCAAGGTTTTGATGCAAAAAAGAAAACAAGATGGAAGGATGACTATCACAAAAAAAAAGGAAAATATCAAAACTGAACTCAATCAGCGTGTGAATGTTTAGCTTTTTTTTTTTTTGACAATGCGTCCAGCCGATAGCACACACCTTGAAACTGAATGGTGGTAAAGAGTGTAGATTGTAAGAGAAAGAGAGAGAGAGAGAAGAGGAGATAGCGAAAAGGCGCGATGTGTTTCCGAATCGGAAAAGAAGCATCACGTTTCTACGTCACTTTTTCTTAGCCGGCAAAACCAGTGTGTGTGTGTGTGTGTGTGTGTGTGTGTGAACGTTCCTTCTTTCTACATTCGGTACCCCTTTCTTTTCTCTTTCTTTGTGGTTACACATAACAATGATCGGCGGCATTCACTACGCTGGTGTTGGAAGCTGAACTTCTAATGAAAGTTGACTCCCTTCCCCCGAGAGTGCCATCGCACAGACGCATTCGTGTTCATTCTCTTTCTTTCTTTTAGAGGAGTTTGATCTGGTTCAACTACACGGAGACACAGCGAAAAAGCAGTCAGGAAGAAAAAAAAGCAAGAGAAGAAAAGAATCGTCGCGACAGTTCTTTCATATGAACATGCGAAAAGACCAAATCACGAAGAAGAAAAAAAAAAAAAAGACAGCAGCCACATGAAATAGCGAAAAGGAGAGAAAAGGTTCTTTTTTTTTGCTCTCCACTTCTGCTTAAAGCACCATTAGCCGCTCAATGTTGCCGCGGCACATCGGGCAGCGGTTGTACGAGAGCCGCAGCTGCGCTGCACATTCGCTGCACAGACACATGTGACGGCACGGCAGGATGGTCGTGTCTTTTGGGTTTGTCAGACAAACCGCACAGAGGCCCTCCAGCTCCTCCTGCTCCGATGGCGGGTTTGGCCCTTCATCCTCGCCGCCCACATCGAAGACGTCCTCCAAGTTGTACACCTCACTCCCAACCTGTAGGAGCTGCGTAGAAACCTTGCAGTGGATGCACACCGCCGCTGCGTCACCAGTGGAGGCGGTGGCAGCGGCAAACACCGCTGCCGCATCGGCGGGGAACTCCAAAAGTGTGTACTGCACAATGCGCCTCCGTGACGGTTGCGGTGGCGATGGTGCAGACGAAGAAGTAGCGGTGTCAGAGACAGCCGCTGAAGAGGCCGGCGTCGATGGATGCGATGTCGCGGTGCCACCGGCACGAGACTCCATTTCCGGGTGCGGTTGTGGGTGGGCGGTACGTGCCGCAGTCCCGCCTCCGTGCTCCGCGCCGACGGATGGATGATGGCGGTCGTTGCTGCTGTTGGGCAGTAGCTCCTCCGTTTCCCCCACGTCAACTTCAATCACGAGCGGCGCGTACGTCACGCGTGGGATGGCTGCGGCGCCGACGATGTTGGGTGGCGTCTCCCACGACACCGCCTTCAGAAGCTGCGGGTAGATCTCTGGCCGCGTGACGACCTCCTCGAAGCCCGCCGTCCCCCGCGCACTGAACACGCAGCGCGGGGCACCGGAGGAACCCGCCGCAGCGCCGCTGTCGTCTACCCCTGCCGTGAGATGAATGCCATCGCCCACGTGGTAAGATACGGTCACACCCGTCAGCACCCGCACACGACGCGGCGCAGACGTGGCGGCAATGCGAAAGGACAAGGCGAGTCCGCTGCTGCGGTGCGCCGCTCCACCCGTGGCCGGTGCCGTGGACGGTGACGGAAAAGTCAAGTCGAACGGCTGCCGGCGTGGGACGGCGCAGTCGAGGTCGAGCGTCGTCGTGTGCTCCACGGCGTCGGCGTTGGCGTCGTACTCGACCTCCACGTCGTACAGCAGCGGCCCCCGCTCGCGCTCGCGTGCGTAGCGGATGGACGGTTTGCCGGTGACGAGGTAGAAGTGGTGGGGAGCGTGGCGCAGCTCCTCTTCACCCACTGCGTAGTCGTTCGTCTGACTCGCAGAGTTGCCCATGCTGTGAGACGCTGCTGATGTCGATTTATTTGTTTTTTGTATTAAAAGGCGACGAAGAGGGGAAATGATCCACCACAATAATGACCAATAACGCCTCTGAGGTGCAGAAAGCTAGGTTGCGAGTCGGGTAAGATGGTCAGAGAAAAGGAGAAAGAAAAAGCACAAGGTGAATACAGAAAGAGATTTTGGAAAACAAGACCTGGTGATGTTGCCGTCAACGCAGACGGAGGGTTCATTCGTTTTCTTTTTTTTTTCGTCTTTCTTTTCTGCACACGGACTCACAAAGCTACGCTCACACGCAGCGACGAGGTTGCGCTGCGAACTGCAACGGTGCTGAAGGCGATGGCGGTGGAGAGACCAGAGGTGGGCGGAGGCAGCGCGCCACACAAGGAAAACTGCGGTGCCGCAACGCACGTCTGACGCTGCACTTCTCCACTTCGAGTCAACGCTGTGGAGTGACTGAAGTGTTTTGATGTCAGCCGTCGCCACATTTTAAAAAGCTCCCGTTGCCCTTTTTATCTCCAAAGAGTCGGGTTTTTTTTTTCCATGTCGTTGTCGTTGTTCTTGAAAGCAAGTAACATACACTAGTCGTACATGAGTATAAACAGCTGAATGACGAAGGCGAAAAAAGGCAGATGGCGAAGCGCCGACAAGGAAAAAAAAAACTCAGCAACACCGAACAAAACAAACAGAGAGCAGAGGCTCGTATGTACATCACAGCAAAAGTGAAAAACTGGTTTTTCTTGCAAGAAAGATCTAAAGGTATCTGTGGGTGCCTGCGAAGGTAGAGAAGAAAGCAACCCACAACAAAGAAGCAGTACATCCAGGTGTTTTTTCCCGCTGCACCGTGCAAAGACAACGTAGAAAAGAAAGGAGAAACACAACAAGTAGTAGAAGATTGGTTGCCGCGGCATGAGGAGCGCCGACAAGACCAACCGTTTCAACGACCAGTCTTGAGGAGGGCACGGCGGTACTGCTCCGGAGCCTCGATCTCCTCCAATTCGCCCAACTTGCGGTCGCGAATCGCCTCCAACGCGGCCTGGCGCTCCCGTGCGTCCTTGCGTGCCTGATTTCCCTCTTCGATCTCCTCCTGCCGCTCACGGCGCCGCCTCTCCTCGACATCCATCATTTGCTTCAGCAGGGCCAGTGAATTTTCTTCCTGCAGCTGCCGGGCCCGCGCCTGCCGCTCCCGCTCTTGTTCGCGGCTGACCTTCTGCACCGCCAGCATGCGCTCCACCTCCTCCCGCTCCTGCGACTTCTCGAGCGCCTTGGCCTGCTGCCGCTCCGCCATCTGCGCCTGCCGCGCCAGCTGCAGATCCGCCTGCTGCGCGGACTCCCGCTCGGCCGCTTCCTTTTCCTTCCGCCGGGCCTCGCGTGCGTAGGCCTCCTGCACCCGCCGTGCCCGCAGCTCCTCCAGCTCCGCCTGCTTGTCCTGCACCCGCTGCTGATTCGCGCGCAGCCTTGCCACCTCCATCTCCTTCTCGTGTCGGATGCGGGCCTGCTCCTGGGCGTAGGCCTCCTCCCGGGCCTCTTTCTGCTTGATGTACTCCGCCATCTTGCGCTCCTCCTCAATCTGCGCCTCACGCTCCTTCTGCTTCAGTGTAATTTGCTCCGCGTTGGCGATGGCGGCCTCCTCCATCATGCACCGCGCCGCTTCGATCTTCCGCAGCTTCTCTGCCTTCTCCTCCTCCTGCAGACGTTCCATGTGTCGGTTCATCGCTTCTTGCTCCTGCTGGTGGCGCTCCAGCCGCCGCACCCGCTCCACATCCCGCTCACGCAGCTGCACCTTGATCATCTCTGCGTTGCGTCGCTGCTCCTCGAGACGCTGCCGTTCGCGCTCCAGATACACCTGCTGCGCCTTCTCCGCCTCCTGGGCCATCAAGGCATCCATCTGTCGATTGTACGCTGCCTCCTCGTCTGCCCTCTTCTGCCGCTCCTGCAGCTGTGCCTCGCGGGTGGCGACGCACTTCGCCTCCGCAATCACGCGGTTCATCGCCTTCACCTCGTCGTAGGTCTCGTCCAGCTTGAGGCGGGCCTTCTCCAGGTTCACCTGCCGCTCCTGGGCACGCTCCACCTCCTCGGCCGTCTTCGGTGCGGCGCCGCTGCGTGCCCGCTCTGCGTCGTACTCGAGCATGCGACGGCGGCGCTCCTCCGCGGCGTCGTTGTGACTGCGCGGGGCGGCAGCGGTGGCAGCCGGCGACTGCAGCGCACCGGGGAAATTGCCGTCGATCATGCCTCGGATAATGCGGAGCTCCGTCGCGGTGATGATGGCGGCATCGCGAGGGGCGTTGCGGGCGTTGAGCTCTTTGCGCAGTGCGCCGTCCGACTGCCCCTTGCGGCGAGGAGGGAAGACGTCGCTTGTTTTGCTCGAAAAAAAGGCCATCGTGAAACACGAAAAGGAAGAAAACACTGCCGCCACAAAAGAAAAAAAAGGGGTGAAGCGCTGACAGTCTTGATGCTCTCGAGAAGGGAAGAGAGACGATTAGAAGCGGATATGCAGCGTGCTCACGTATGCGTTGAGGAGTGAGAGGCACCCAGACGATTGTTTGCACGGTCAAGCAAGCGAGTTGTGTTCTGCGATGGAAGAATAACGGCAGTGAGGTGCAGTTGTTTCTTCTTTTCTTTAGAATCGACGGATGCTGTCGGTTGTGGAGAAAGAGCCGCAAGTAGGAGAGCAAGCGCAATTGTGAGTGGATTGGTAGTAGGGAGTTCAGGGAGAAGGTGTAGCAAGGAGATTGGATGAAAGAAAGAAGAGAGCTCGGGCTCACCTAAACACAGAACACTAGAGAGCATTTCTCTCTCTTTCTGCTCGTCCTCTGGAAGACACAACAAGGGTTCTAGTGATGGCTTTCGTCATCACTGCTGGCACCATGAGTAGTTTCGACTGCGATTCGACGCTTCATTGGATTGCATCGAAACTAGGCGGCTGCCGCCATCCATCAGGCTGTGTATCACCCTGCGTCACACTTCCACAGACACGCGCTCTCCGCAATGACCACTGTGCAGCGAGAGATACTCTTGCACGCAAACACGGCAGGTGCAACACCAACGCGACACCAGCTTGCGACTCTTGTTTGAATGACGCTTCTCTTCTCTTCTCTTTCTTTACTGTATAGCACGAAATACACTGACACGGTCCAGAGGGGATGAAACACAAGAAGAGAATCGATTTAGTCGAACAGAACACTGTTCAAAGAGGAAGAAGAAAAGGGTATCAGCAAAGGAGGGCTAGTGAAGCAATCAAAAAAGCAAGCCGTCGTGACAGACACACACACACACGTACATGCACGTATTGGAAAAAAGAAGTCTACACCAAAGAAAAAAAACAGCATAAACATACAGGTTGAAGCAAAAAAGAAAACAAAAACAACAACAAAAGCACGAACGGCGAGGGTTACCGACGCTGTATTTTTTCCTTTTATCCCGCAAAGTGGTCAATCAAAGCACCAGATGCTTCACTGCGTCGAAAACAGCAACAACAAAAGGGAAAAAAAAAACTCAGAAAGTAAATCGATCAAGGCATCACTAGCAGCTGTTGATATAAAATGAGACCTTTCCTTGTTTCGTTTTTTTTTTTTACTACAGAGCCGCACAGAGGTTTGCCAGCGGGACGAGCGCAGAAAGGGAAAGAAAAAACAAAAGAAGGTG
The DNA here is from genome assembly GCA_000482105.1 of Crithidia acanthocephali. Lineage (NCBI taxonomy): Eukaryota > Euglenozoa > Kinetoplastea > Trypanosomatida > Trypanosomatidae > Crithidia > Crithidia acanthocephali. The sequence continues at coordinate 27,255 of AUXI01000108.1, read as the reverse complement.
TGCCTGCGTGTGCACACGCATCGAAACCAGCGCTTGTGAGAAATTTAAAAGGAAGGAAAAGCAGGGTAGCGGGAGACGGAAGAAAGACCTCGGTCAAGATCGCGCGACGCAGACAAGCCGTCCACCAGGTCAGAGGCATGGAAGGCAAAGATGCTCCATTCAAACCAGGATGCACACATGCCGCTACTTTGCTCTCTCGCCAGATAAACACACCCACGTGTGCCCGTTGGTGTTCCGTGAGCTGCTACCATGAAACAAACAAGCACAAGAGCATAAACGACCACATAAAAAAAAAAATGAAAAGCATTGCAGTAACAAGGGTCAAAGAAACGAAGCGTACCTCCTCAAGCTGCAGCAATCAACCACCGTGATGCTCCTACATGCTTATCCTCTGTCCATCTACCACATAAGAGGGCAGAAGAAAGCAAGAGGATGTCTGCAAATGAGGAAGCACGGGGAAAGCTTTTCGAGGATAAAAAAACACTCGCTGAACGTAGGGGGTGGGAAGAGAACAAAAGCGACGACGGACTGCCAGCGACATCTGCTTACTTTGATGCAGCACATACGGAAAACAACGCCACTGTTGAATCTAAATGCGTGGGCTGCTGCTCCGTTTTGCATGAAAGAGAAAAAAAAGCAATCGTTAACTGCGCGGGTTGAGATCCCGTTTTTTATTAAACCCGTTGCACGTATTTCGCTTTGCGGCACTCTCGTTCCTTTTCCTCCCTCTCTCTTGCCCTCGTCGCCGTCTAATTGTCGATGCGGCCAACATCAGATGTGGGGGGAACAAACAAGAGAGTACAACGTGAGAGACAAGAGACCGTTCTAAGAAAAACAAACCGCCCGACTCTCTCCTTTCCATCCGCTTGCTCAGCAGCATTTGCTCTCCTTCTTTCCTGAGCCGTTCTTCTGATCCAAGTTGACGCTCTGCGCACGCCCAGCCGCGTTGTCGCCGGCGGCCGGCGACTTGCCGTTGCGCTCCTTCATATCCTCGAAGATGGACTTGGTGATCTGCTGGAAGGCCGTCTGCACGTTCTCCTTCTCCTTCGCGCTCGTCTCGATGAACGGCATGTTGTGCTGCTGGGCCCACGCCACGGCCTCCTCGCGGGTCACCTGGCGGCTGGAGCGCGCCTCATCGCTCTTGCAGCCCACCAGCAGGCAGGGGATGCCGGGCAGGGCCTGCTGCTTCACGCGGTCCATCCACTGCTCGAGGTGCACAAACGAGGGCCGGTGGGTGAGGTCAAAGCACAGCAGCACGCCGTTGGCGCCGCGGTAGAAGGCAGTGGCGACGGACTGGAAGCGCTCCTGGCCGGCCGTATCCCAGATCTGCAGACGCACACGCTTGTCCATGTAGCTCATCTGATGCATACGGAAGTCGATGGCGATGGTGGAGGCGTAGTCCTTGTAGAAGACATCCTCAGAGAGCCGCACCGTGAGCGAGGACTTGCCCACACCGGAGTCACCGATCACAATGATCTTGAAGATGTAGTCGCAGTCGCCACCGGGAGCGTTTGGGTTTGACATGATGGCAAGCACAAAAAAAAGGGGGAAAGAGGGAGACTAAGGAACACTCGATGTGAGGTATGATCTTTGTGCTGTTATTTCCAGAAAGCAGGACCTGGCAAAACGCAAAAGGGAGAGAGCGATGAGTGATCTAGATGGAAAAACAACGCGTGTCTACTATACCTGTAACGGCTTCCGTGTGTATGTGTGTGTGTGTAGTAAAACAGCTCTTTCTCGTTTTGTTGCAGTGTAGAGCAAAAGGTTAAGGTCAAAAGTTCTTGTAATTGTAAAAGCAAGAGACTTGTATATCTCAAGAAACAGTGCTACAGGCTTTTTCAAGTCGATTGCGTGTTGACAATACGGACTGGTGAAAGAAACGTTCTTGGCAACAAAGAAAACACATTCGTCCAGTGACGGCCGAATTGTGAAGGAGAAAAGACAAGGGATGAAAGAAGAGAAAGAGAGAGAGAGAGCGCTACTTTCGTAAGAGTGCATTTGTGGTGTGTGTGCTCTGAACTCCACTTCGGCAAGGAGAAACAAGAAAGCATCAGCAGTCGTTGTGCTTTCGTTTTTTTTTCTCCTGCGGTGCGTCAGCGTGTATGGCCACGAGGAGAGCAATGCCTCTGTGCATTTTGGCCTTCTGAGGGGTCCCACCCTGTGTAGGTTCTGCACTGTGAACGCGTGTTTGCTACAACGGAAGTGCTACTTATCATACTCAAACAGCAACGCCCTTGTCAACACTACGTCAATAGGTTTCGTTTTCCTTGGCTTTCTTTGAGGGGAGAAAAAGTAAAGCACATAAGACAAAAAACCGACATTGTGGCAATCATACAAAACAGAAAGACAAAAAAAAACGTGCAAAAACGACAACAGTGCGCAATCATGTACAGAAAAAAGAGAAGGAACAAACTATAGAGGAAACAGAAGAGCAAGCAAACACGCAAAAAGGGATGAGAACAAAGAAAGAAAGAAAGAAAAGGAAAAAGATCGGTGAGGACAGTAAAAGATCAGCGAGTGCCACATTCCTGTCAACTTTCAAGCGAGTCACACGGAGTGGAGGTGAAATGTGTATCGTTGTTTCTTCACAGTGGCGACGCCGGTTCCAGAGAAGGAAGGGGAAAGAACATGTCTGGAAGCAAAGTCTGCTTTCGTTGAAGCAGTCAAATGAGTCTTCTTAGCGGCAAAAAAAAAAGGTTTTTGTTTGCCTTTGTTCACTAGCGCAAACACACACGGAAGACTCAGAAAGGAAGGGAGACTGCAAAAAAGAAGTTTGTTTCAAGCGGGTGTTTTCCCAACTTGGACACGTTCGCCCTCGTCGTACTCTCAACTCTCAAATCCACTTGCCCAAACAGCAAGAGAGGCAGTGGTGATGCGTTGTCATCGCAAAAACAACAACAGCAAAAAGCAAGAGGCATCCCTGAGCTTTTCCATCGAGTCTCTGCGCGCTCCCCTCCTCCATTCTCCTTTCGTTGTTTGTGCGCTTCTCAGACGCTAAAAACAAAAGACTGTCAGTTGGCGCAGCACGACTTCTTTGTCTTGGGCTCCGCGTTGCTCTCCTTCAGCGTGCGTCCACCAGGGCCGATGGTGCGGCCCTCGTTCTTTGCTCCCGGGTTGGCCGCCGAGGCAACGTACGTGGCCAGCTGCTGGAAGGCCTGCGAGACGTTTGTGTTCTCCTTCGCACTCGTCTCGATGTAGCAGAGGCAGCCGTGGTGCCGTGCCCACGCATCCGCCTCGCTCTTCGCGATTTGGCGGTGGCTGCCAAGGACGATGCCCTCGCCCTGGTCGTCTAGTCTACTCTCCACCAGGTCCAGCTTGCAGCCCACCAGGATCAGCGGCGGCACCGACGGCGAGTAGCGCTCCAGCCGCTCATACCACTGGTCCAGGTCTTCGAAGGATGGCCGATTCGTCAGGTCAAAACACAACAGCGCTCCCTGGCAGTTGCGGTAGAAGGCGGTGGTGAGGGTGACAAAGTCGTCTTGGCCACTCGTGTCCCACACCTGCAGTCGCACGAGGCGCGGCTTCTTCTCGAGTGTCCTGCAGGAGCTATACTTGAAGTCCATGCCCAGTGTGGGGACTAGGTCAGGGTAGAAGGCGTCATCGCAGAAACGCGAGGTGATGTTGCTCTTCCCCACACTGACACTCCCAATGACAATTATCTTGTACGCGAGATCCTCCTCCATAGCTAAGAGGGAACGTAAAAGAGAAAAGACGCTACGGAAGTCACCTGCGTGAACGCTTGAGTGCCTGTGGAGCCTTTCAGCTGGTGTGTTGTCAACGTCAAACAGAAGCAGAGCCGCGGCTAGGGTGTCGTGTGGAATGGAAAAACAGAAAAGTGAATCTAAAAAAGCGTTGCTGTAGCTTCGCCGCAGCAATGTAAAGACAACGTGTGTCGGCCCTCTGTGTGGATGCGCAATGCGGCAGGCCGTGCGTGTGTGTGTGTGTGTGTGTGTGTGTGTCTGCGTGGGTTTGCTCAACTAAAACACAGGAATAAATGCACGCAACCTGTTTCCTATGTTTCCTACTTTTCTCTTTTTTTATACAACAGTTGAATGCGACACACGAGTGAAAGCGAACGAGAAAGAGGAAGGAAAGAAGTCCAACATCGCTGAGCAAGAATTCGCGAATGTTCAGAGAAACAACACGCACTTGTTCAGTGGTGCTCTGTTGGGGCACGAGGACCCATCACCCATGAAGCGCAGTGATCTCGCAAGGCTCGATACTTCAAGAAAAAAGGTGTTTGCCAAAAACTTGCTACAGTGCCGCGCTCAGCAGTGTTGTTACGAAAATCACAGGCTGGTATTCCTAAAATGTGCCATCAACTCTACGTGACGACCCGTATGATTGCTTTTAACTTTCTCTTCACAGCTCATCTTTGTATGCATCTAGCAGATATCTATTGATGGTCAGTTAAGGCTGAAGAACAGGCACAATAAGCGCACCGACAACTATCGCTTGCACTGGTGTGGTTGCTACTTGTACCACGTCGGGTGGGCTTCCTCGAGCTGCTCACGCAGGCACCGCACCCGCGGCGTCTCGTAGGGTGGGGAGCCGCAGAGTAAGAGAATCTGAAAGGCGACTGCAGCCAGCGTGCCGAAGGCCAACACGATGAACACAACGATGCGCACCGGCAGGTACTTGTCAATGACATCCGTGTTAGCCGGCAGCAGTCGCTCGCGGTAGCTTGAACTGCTCGAGGTCGCACCGGAGCCGGCCGCAGTGCCGTGTGGTGCGGTGAGGATGCAGCCGTACACGATCAGAGGAAGGAGGATGCAGGCCAGCACAATGTAGAGCGCCGACTGCGGTGCAAAGTACACACCGACGAGGCCGAAGAAGACACAGACGGCGATCGTGAGCAGCACGGCAAAGGTGCCCGCGCCAACACCCAACACCATCGTCATCTTGTTGCGCGTGTTTGTATATAAATCAAAACTTGTAAATAGTGCTTCTATTGTTTCTATGTGCGTATTCCTTTTTTTGTGTGTGTCAGGTGAACGTAGGAGTAAAACAAAGCACCCCGGTGGTGCTCCTGCCTTTTGTGTGCGAGAAGAGAGATGAGATGAGAGGAAGGCAAAGCAAGAGGTGCAGCGATTTGAGAATGCACGTTCACGGCAGTGATGTCTTTTGCTTGTTTTCAGGTATTTGCCATGCGGCTTCATCTGCACACGCAACGTGCTACTTTGCAGTGCAACACAGCAGAACGCCGCTCTTCACGTCCATTCATGTATTTAACGTTTCCTTTTTTTTTTTTTTTGCTTGAAGGCGGCGCGTAGTGTCTACGCCGCCAAAGACGACTGCATCTCTCCTTCTCTCTTCATCCGTTGCGGAACCAACAACTAAGGCAGCCACCAACACAGACGCCTCTCTCATTTCAGAACGCATAACCGGATGCTCAAAGCACTAAATTGGCTCTTCTTCAAGTGCATTGCGACTGCCCGTCACAATTTCATGCGCTACGACGTCTTCTGTGTGTGTGTGTGTTTGTTGTATGGATTGCAGACTGAAACGCGAAAGCGACGCTGACACATGAACACACAAAAACATAACAGTGGGAACGCGAAGCATGTGCAGTGAGCCTTCACGCGTGGAGAAAGAGAAAAGTCAAACAGCTGCGGTGTTAGATACGCCTTCACGGAGGAAAAGTGACAAAAGGAGAACAAGAGCATCTGAAAAAAAGCGCAGGAAAACTTTTGCAAGAAAACTAAAAAAACAAAATAGAGTTAGTAGTATACATGCGGCACAAGAATTGTACATCTCTAAGTGTGAGTTTGTTGTTTTCGCATTGTACGCAGCAAGAAGAAGGGTACGCCGCCAGAACCAACAACGAAAAAAAAAAGTGTTTTGCAGTGAAGGTGCTACTGACGGTAGCACGATGGAGCCGCTACAGCACAAGCGGGAGATGCCCTTCACGAGGATCGACGGAAGAGTACGTTGGTTGGTGCTCGTCCCTCTCTTCCATTTTTACATGGCGCGATCCCAGTACTTGTAGTAGTCCTCGTCCACTGCGTTTGTGTAAAGTTCGTCTAACTGAGCCTTGCGCTGCACACTCGCCTCCGCCTGCATTTTGTGCGTCTGCGCCAAGTTTTCCCGCTCCGCACGCCGCTCCCGCTCCCGCTGGCGGTCGAGTGCGTTGGCCATGCGCAGCTGCATGTTCTCCTGCTGCGACCACTGCTTCTTCTCCTCCACCTCCAGCAGACGGCGGCGGCGCAGCTCACGCAGTTGCTCATCCTGCTCCGCACGGAACTGCGCCTTCTGGCTGCTCGTGAGCCCTTTGTAGCGCTCCGACTTGACGGTGGCACCCAGCTCGCCGACGACGGTCTCGCGCTCGTTCAAGAAGTCGCTGTCCATCTGGTAGGCAATCTCCTCCAGCCCGAGGCGATCGTTCTCCGCCTTTGCCCGCACCGCCTCGCGTCGCTGCTGCTCGGCCAGAGCGAGGTTGAAGTCCGCTGCGTTCTTCTCCATCAGCCGGCGCTGCTCCGCGATCTTCTGCTCCGTCTCGTGCAGGCGGCGGTTGGTCTCCTCGTTGCGGTCGTCGTAGGCGCGGTCGCGCTCCGTCTCCATCCACTTCTTCGCCAACTTCTCGTTAGACTGCTGCTCTGCCCAGTCCCGCTGCTGCCGCTGCTGCGCGGTGCGACGGGCGGCGTAGTCAAGATCCTCGCCTTCGAACTTCTGCATCGACGACGGACCGTTGCGGGGGTCCTCGTCGCCCACGCGGGCCGGCAGCTCCTTTCGCTTCGCCGCCGGGTCATTGAGGTCCCACTCACGCCGCAGCTCCTTCTTCTGGAACGTCTGCCGGTAGTCCTGCAGCTCCTTCTCCCGGGCGGCACGGATGGCGTTCACCTCCTGCTGCAGCGCACACGCGTGGCGGTCCATCAGCAGCGCCTGCCGGTCGTAGTAGTCATCCCGCTCCTTCTCCAGTCGGCGCAGCGACTCCTTCTCCCGCACCTGGGCGTCGAGGGCTTCGCGGTCGATGCCCATCTTACGCACCTTCGGGTCCTTCAACCGCTCCGCACGCTGCGACATGAAGAGCTGCTTCTTCGACTGCGTGTCAAGTTGGGTGGCACCGTTGGCGGTGCTGCTGACGGCGGTGCCGCGCGTGTTGGCGGCGCCAAAGCGGTTCTGCGACTGCGCGGCGGAGTCCATGGCTGCTGTCGTAGCGGTCGTGTTGATCGAGAAGCAGATAAGTGTGTATGTGTCAAGGGAGGGTGGGGAGCTACCAAGCTGTAACTGTATGGCCTTCTCAAGCAAATCAAACCACAAAGTCCGTAGGAACGTTGCTGAGCTGAAAATTGAAAGGAAAAAAAACGAAAAACGGATGGCAATGAACACGTGAAACAAAATGAAGTGATGATCTAAGAATCCGCTGATGAGACGTCGCAACGGTGCACTTGGGAAGATGCTCTTCCTGCTTACTTACTGGGATCCATTTCACAGAGAAATGCATAGAAAGGGGAATAGAAGTAGAGGAAAATGATGAGCTCGCTCGCATGTGTGTGGCTTTTAGGAAGACGCTGCTGCATCTCAGCCTCTAAGTCTTTTTGGTGGCGATGCTGATCTCCATCGTGTGACAACAGAGGTGCTCGCTGCCCAGCAACTACACATTGCGCAGACGGATGCCACAAGCTGCCCTCGCACGCAAGACGCACAACAGCACCTGACTACGCAAAATGTGACCGTCATCAAGAATAGCACAACGGAGTTATATGAAACCAACCTTCTATGCTGTCCTTTTCTCTCGCTTAGTATCTGTGGAACACCTCGAAGCAGTGCAAACAAACCAACAACTACTTTTCCTCACCTTTCCCCTCTTGCAAGGACTGCGCCACGTGTCCTCTGCGCAGACCAGCGCGTCTACTGCACCGGCTTAAACTCTATCAGCGGCGATGGCGCTGAGCACTTGAAGCAAAACTTCCGCGTGCTTCGATTAATTCCCTTGCACTTTGGGCACGTCCAAAAAGCCAACTCCTTCCCGGGCAGCGGTGGCGGCTCGGGTTTCGGCTGCTGGCACTTGTGGCAGAGTACGCTGCCGCGGAAGTTCATCTGCCCACACGGGCAGGCCCAGTCGTGCGCGTCCTCGCCAGGCAACGTCGGTCGACGCACACCCGGCGGCAGCGGCGGCGCCGGCGCACCGCACTTGAAGCACTCCCGCTTCACCCGGTAGTTCATCTCACCGCACTGGCAGAGCCAGTCGCCGGGGGCGGCTTCACGGACGCGGGTGCGGCGGGCTCCAGCGCGGATGCGTCGCGCCAAGCACGGCGGCGTCGCACTGCAGAAGAGACGGGCTGACGCGTGCGTGCTGGCGGCGGTCGCACCGCCGTGCGGCTGCAAGGGGCGACTGCCGCCCTGCAGGCCCGCGGCGCAGTACGGTGCTCGCCGCAGGATGCCGCTGAGCTGGCGTCTGCAGCACAGCATCCCCTGTGGGCGGGAGCGTCGAAAAAAGCAACGGCTGAGATTCACCGCGGCTGTTGCGCGTCAAGGGAGCAGCAGCGGTGGCGCTTCCCTGCCGCGAAACAAAAGGCGAGAGGATGTGGCTGAACCGTTTGGGCTCAACAAAAAAAAAAAATAAGTGAGCACGTTGATGTGTTGCGCAAATGGCAGGCAACACACGCACACACACACGTGACTGAATGCACCTGCAACGCTCGCACCGTGAAGAAGTGTGTTCCGAAAGAAGATAGAGAGAGAAAGAAGTAGTTAAATGGAAATAGTCGTTGAGGAGCAATCATAATCACTGATAAAAAAAAAAGAAAGAAAGACAGGCGTGAACTGCTGAGTCATCTCTGTGGGAAGAGACAAGGACAAAAGTGGAGGGGCGACTTCTGTCGCAGTAGTGGACACAGATGGCCGCCTTCTCTCCAGTGCTTCCCATGCCACATATGACGTTGTCCTATGATTCACCAACGAGAACAAAAACAATAGCGGATACCGGTGGAAATGATAGCTGGCTCGAGGTCACTGACCGACGTACGCGTATGAGGATCGCAGTGGAGATGCGGTGTGCTTTTTTTTTCGTTATGCAATGGGAAAAGATGCAAGTTGACAAGACCTAGATGCTGCCAAAGCTGTCAACCGAAACAAATAGAATAAAAGCAGCCTCAAGTGCACAGAAATTGTGCGGATTGATGAAGAAGACGCGTCAGAGCAATCAAAACAAATCAGAAACAAAAAAAAATAACTGGAGTGGAGAGGTCACTTGTCGTGTTGCCCTCCTTTCTGCGCACCTGCACGAGTGTAGAGAAGCCGCCCCCGTTGCCTCTGTGGGGGCAGCTTCTGACGCCTCTCTTTCTCTTTTCAGTGCACCACGGAGCGGCGTCACGCAAGGACACGCGCCACCTCCGAGCTGCCATCTTCGCAGCTCTTAGTGCACGCGTTGTGCTTGCGCGTCGCACGATTGCACGGCCTCTTCTTCTTCTACTTCTACAAATCTTCAGCGCTCTCTCACTCGCTCGGCCTTCTCGGTTTCCGTCCCTCACAGCGAAACTTTCAGGGTGTCCATTAAGCTGTGCAGCGCGTTCTGCAGCTCGCTCACCGCCTCGTTCGTTATGTCAGGCGCGGCGGCTACCTGGCGCTGGATCTCAGCGAACTGCACGCGCAGTGCCTCTGCGGCGGCTGGGGTGGTGCCACGGGTGCAGAAATACTGCCCCACCTCCGCCAGCGCCGGCCCCTCCACGTAGAAGAGGGAAGGCAGCAGTTTACGCACGGCGTGGTTGTCGGCCGCCACGGAGCGCTCCAGCGCACAGGTGGCGATGCGGTGGAACATGAGCCCATCCGCCTGCAGCAGCATCGCCTTCATCGCAGCGGACTGCTGCGCCTCCTCAGTTGGAAAGAGGCTGCGCACCCAGCAGCAGTTGATGAGACGGTCGAGCGTCTGCAAGGCGTCGCTCTGCTGCGACGTTTCCACCGCACCGGCGGCAGCGGGGAAGGCGAGGGCTTCGACAAAGCCGACAACCGCCGACACCTCCGCAGGCGGCTGTTTCACCCAGAACCAGTGGAAGAAGCGAGAGGCCAGCGCGTTGACGGTCTTGACCACCGCCGCACACACCTTGGGCCGCACCATGAACTCGTCATGCGGCAGGTGGGCAAGGAGGCCCCAGACGGCGTCCAGCACGGCGGTGAGAGCCGGGTCGCCGTAGAGCTGCAGAATGCCGAGGTTGCACCACCCACCCTGCAACACGCTGCACGCCACCGTGAGGCTCAACCGCATCACCTTCCAGCCCCACGCCACCAGCGGCGACGACGTGTCGTGCTGCCCGGCCGCTGCTGCTGCTGCTGCTGGTGCTGTGTTGTCGTGGCCGCTGTCGAGGGCTAGGCGGGCTAGTCGTGCGGCGCGAGTCAGCACGTGGCTGGCGTAGCGGAAGATCAGCACTGGCCGGGGACTGTGCACCCCGTACACGATGCGCTGGCTCTTGTTCACCGCCAACTCGTTCACGAGCTCGAGGAGTTGGACGACGGCCAGCTGATTCCCGCTCTGCACGTGCAGGGCGGCATCGGCGAGCGGGTAGAGCGAAGGCTCGATCATGTCCATGACGATGCGGTAGGGCCGCCGCTCCGTGCAGCCGAGCACGCCACGCACGTCGCAGAGGGTCAGGGCGAGGGCCGCCTGCTGGTCCGCCGTGGACGATGACGAAGAAGCCCCCGAGTACGCCACGACGGCGGCCGCGCGTGACAGCAGCGGCTCCATCAACGCGCTCACCGCTGCGTCGGTGAAGTAGGTGGAGTCGAAGAAGAGGGTCTGCGCGACACACCGCACGAAGAGGTAGCGCGCCGCAAAGGCGTCCGTGTGCCGCAGTGGTGATGGAAATGACTCCGGGGCGAGGTTCATCAGAAGTTTGTACGACGGCGTCTCCTTCAGCAACCGCACCACGCTCGTCGTCGAGGTCCACTCATCGAGCAGCTCCAGTGCCTCGATGCGGGTCTCGTTGGGCATGTTCGTCGCGTTCAGCACCGCCCACAGCGTGTACACGGCGAGGTTCACAAAGTAGACACCAAAGGTGCAGCCAGCCTCCATCTCTTCGCACTGCCGCAGCCGGCAGTTGAGCTGCTCGACAAAGGCGGACGTCTTGCGGTTGGCGTGCACGTACACCGACACCGTCTTGGCCAGCACCGTGCCGAGCGCGCGGACGGCGCCGGCGGCGAAGTGGCCGCGAACAAACGCCGGCAGGCGGTCAAGCACTGCCGCCCCCGCAGCGAACTGCCGCAGCTGCATGAGGCTGTGCAGCAGCATGGCCAGCACATGCGGGGCTCCCTGGTCCACTGCACCGGTGGAGAGGAGAGCGGCGCTGAGGAGGTGCAGCGACCACGCCCCCTCCTCGACCGCCACGACGTGGTCGGCGGAGAGGCCCGCCGCGGCGCTGCGCAGCTGCGTGAGCACCGCCTGCCCCACCGCCTCCGCGTTGGCCTCCAGCACCGCCCAGCCTTCCTCGCCGCAGCCGGCGACAATCTTCAGCACGAACTCCATCTCCAGCCGCACCCCCTCCGTGTCGTCGTCCAACATGTACTCGATGGGCACGCTGTGCATCAGCAGGCGCTGTGCCATGGCACCGCCATCGTCGCTGTCGGCGTTGTGGTGGTGGCCGCCGTCGCTGGTGCTGCTGCCGCTGCTGCTGCTGCGCATGAGCTTATCCAGCTCTGCCGTGAAGACGTGGACGCGGCTGTGAATGCAGCTCACGTAGCCCTGCACCACCTCCAGCGCCGCCTGCGCCATCGCCGTTGTGTCGTGCGTCGCGTACGAGCGTGCGTCCATCAGGCGGGCCCACGTGCTCAGCAGCGACAACAGCGAAGTCGAGGCGTGTCGCCAGTTCGTGAAGCACTGCTTTGTGAAGCCGCGCAGTGACAGCAGCCAACGCGGGAACACGTCCTGCTGCATCAGCTCGTCGAGCTCGCAGTTCGGCTTTATGCGGTTCAGCAGTCGGGCGAACACGCTGAGCGTCTCCTCCTCCTCCAGGTGGGTGCAGCGCTCCATCACCACGTGGGTCTGCAGCAGCACCACGCTGTACCACTGTTGCCGCACCGCGGTGTCGCTGAAGATCGACTTGTGCAGCGACACAGGGCAGCCACTACCTCCAGCACGCTCTGCGCCACCTCGCCCTCCAGGTCGGCAACGCGGTAGAAGGTCCAGAGGCGGTCGAGGAAGGCGACGTCGACGAGGTGCGGTATCCAGCACTCCGGGTAGGTACGCGTGACGGGGTTGTCCTCCGCCGCTGCCGCATTGGCGTCGCACGAGAAGTCGAAGTCGAGGACACGCTGCGCCAGGCGGAGGGCCGCCGTCACGCCGCCTCTGCAAGCCGGCGGTACTTGCTTCACCACCTCCACCGCCATCCGATACACCGCTAGCAACTGCTCGTCGCGGAAGGACTTGGCGATTGCGACGTCGCTGGCAAAGGACGCCATGCGGCGCTCGTTGAGGGTCACGACGAGGTCAGCAAGCACTTCGCAGCCAACCCGCAGCCGGCCCCACTGCGCCTCGACGCCGATGCAGCTGCGGCACGACGCGCAGACGTTGGACGCCATCTGGGCCAGAGTGGCGGAGTAGCGGTAGCCACGCTGCACCGCCACGCAGACGAGCTGGCGCAGCGCTAGCCTCGCCGCTGCATTCAGCTCGGCGTCGCGCGTGCAGAGCAAGTCGTACACGCTCATCGTGAACTGCGTCAGCTGCTCTACATTAGAGAAAATGGACTCGAGACACTCGGAGGCGGCTCGCGACACGAACATTATGGAGTAGGCACTGGTGGAATGCTGCAGCACGGCTTGCAGCAGGCTCAGCCCGATTTCATCAATTATGCGCCGCCATCCCTCGGAGGTGACCTTCAGCGTGGCCTTCTTGTCGCCTGAATACAGCTTCAAGCAGAAAGCATCTACGTCTTCTATTCTATTAAACTCTGCCATCTATCTATAGTGAAACAAAGCTAGTTGGTGTGTGTGCGTGTGCGTGTGTGGGGGAGGATGAGTGGATGTTGTTGGCGTGTGGGTGCGAACACCCTCCACAGCAGCCACAAAGGAAAAGAAAAGCGATCGGAAGAGGAAAATGGCAACCCGCCAATGCACAAAGACGAGAGAATGCTTCGGTATACGTTCTTTCTTGTATACTCTCCTCTCTTGGGATCAGCACAGATTTCTTTTTTCCCAGCTTGGAAGCATGGTAAAGAATGGGAGAGAGAGGAATGAAGAGGTGAGGATGAGTAGACTATCAGCTTCCTAATGTCCTTCGGCACTCTTACAAACTTCGCCTCCGCCCGCCGTTGGGTGGAAGGGAAAGCACCTCTACATCTTCTACGTATTCTGTTCATCCGCACATGAACATGGCAATGCGGATGCTTGAGTTCTTCACACCCGTTGTCGCTGATGAAACTGAGACAACTAGAAACTACACTCCCCTCGTTTGTTTGTTGCTTGTCGGTTTCTGTGGCAAGTGTTGTAAAAAAAGAAAAAAAAGCAGAAATGGACAATGTGATGGCGTGAGCGAGCGCATCCGTGTCGCTGCCAGGAGCGCGTCACACGTGCAGTGAGAAGCATATACATTGGCGTACGCATTAAACGCCACTCATAAATGATACCACATATGAAAAAAAGAAAACAACAGACTACTGAATGTAGGTATTTCACTGACGGCTCTTTTCGCTCTTGCGATGTACTCGCCGTGCCTACGAGAACTCACCTCGCAGGGGATTGTTTTCGCTGCTCATCTGCGACGGTGGGACACGGTAGCCGCGCGTCACCACCTCGCGTCCGTACGGCGTCGTGTGGAGCCCTGCGGCTAGCAGTGCGTGGTAGAGCCGCACCCGCGGATCCTTCATAATCTGATCATCGGAGAAGCCCGCGAGGGAAGGCCGTGTCGTCTGCGCCAGTGTCGCGTACGTCTCCGTCTGTGCACTGGAGGAAGTCGCCTTGCGCACACGCTGCGGGTCGGCCTCCACGCCGATCTGCTTGTCCACCGACGCGAAGAAGCGCTCCAGTGCCTGCTGCTTCTGCCGCTGCAGCGCACGCACTTCCTCCTCCTGCGCCTGCACCGCGCGCCGCCGCTCCGCCTCCTGCTGGCGGCGGAAGCCCACGCGCTCCTCGTTGTGTTGCATGCGTGCCGCCTTCGCCGCCGCCGCCGCGTGCGCCTGTGTCTCCTGCAGTGCCCGCTCCTTTTCTCGCAGCTCAGCTCGCCGTACCTCGAAGTCGTGCAGCAGCTGCAGCCGCTGCTGAAACTCGGCTGCCCGCCTGACACGGAGGGCCTCCGCCGCTGCCGCCGCGACACTCTGCCGCTCCGCCTCTACACTGCGGCGGTGACGCTGCACGGCCGCGTGCGACGCCCGGCGCTCCGCGAGTTTGGCGTGGCGGCGGGCATCGGCGGCGCTGCGTTCGCGTGCCGCTGCGACCCGCAGCTGCTGCGTCTCCGCCGCCGCCGCCGCTATCTCAAAGGCCGACTCGCACGACGACAAGATGGCGGCGGTGCTGCGCTGGTAGTCGGCCAGCGCCGCCTTCGCCGCTGCCTGTGCGCGCCGCACTGACAGACCGTCGTCGAGGGTCCGCTGCACCTGCGCAGGGGTCATGGCTGGGTACACGGCCGCCACACGCTCGGTCAGGGCTACGCGCGTCGCCGAGGATAAGCTGAACTGCCGCGCATGGTGGCCCATTTTAATGATGAGACACACCGTCCGCAGCACGTCGTCCTGCCCCTGCCCCGCCGTTGCCTCGCTACACTGCAGGTTCGCGAGTTGCGTCCGCGCGTCGTCCTCGGCGCTGCGCAGTGTCGACGCAAAAATTTGCTGCAACTCAGCCGTGGGCTCGTACGCGTGACACAGCTGGCAGAAGCCTTTTTGCACCTCTGACACAGCAGCCTCGAGGTCCGCCGTGGCCTGCAGCGACGGGCTGTGGGGCGTCGTGGACGAAAGCGTGTCGGCGCGCGCCTGCGCCGCTTGCATTTCTAGTGTGATCGACTCGCGGAGGTGTGTCAAACGCTCCTTCCTCTCCGCCGCCGCCTCGTCGCTGCCGATGCCGGTGCTGGTGGAGGTGGAGTGACGAGACGGCCCACGCGTCAGCACACCGGCCTCTCTCAGTTGCTGAAGGAGGTGGGCTTTGAAAACAGCGAGCTCTGCTTCTTGGTCCGCTTCGTCTGCGCCATACACGAGCTTGCCCAAGTCGTGTTGCAAAGCATCCAGGTTCTCCTCGCACGCCTCCTGCTCACGATTGAGGCTGTCCCGCTCCTGAAGCCATTGGCTTGTTTTCTGCACAACCTCCGAGTCGCTTTTGAGTTGTTTGACTTTGCGCTGCAGGGAACTGGCAGTCTCTTTGTGCTGTGCGTTTCGCTGCTTCCACTGATCCAAAGCAGCGGCCTGCGCTCTGGCGTCGGAGAAGGCAGTGGTATTAGTAGGCGTTTTCGAGTGCATAAAAGTTTGCTTTCTATCCGTGGCAGAGAGGTATGGGAGCGCTTGAAAGAACAGAAGGAGACCAAGACAATCGAGTACATCTAGAGAAAGAAAGTAAAACGCATTGCAAACTGGAAAACCACCTCATTTGGGAAAAGCGAGGCACATTTCGGGTAGCAAACGAAAAGGAAAAAAAAGAGTGTTGAGTCAGCGTGCGCTGCGGTGGCACTTGAACAGAGTAGAAAATGTAGTCTTTCCCCCTTTTTTCCTACAAGGAAGCATCCGTATAGTTGAAAGGTTCTGATAGAGAAAGCTCAGATCACTGCCTACAAGCTCTTCTATTCCGCTTTCTTTCCAGTATCGCTTTTTAGCTGTTGAAACGAACAGAAAAGGTGAACAACACAATTTAAAAAGATGAAAACAATTTGGAGCAAACAATAGCGTGAGGAGACAATAAGAGAGAGAGAGAAAAGATAATAATGATAACAAGGCGATGCCACTGAGGAAAAGACAAAAGAAGGTAGCGAAAAAACTGCGACCGAATGAAGAGGACGACGAAAGCCATTGAAAATAGGAGAAAAAAAGGGAAAACAAACAAAAACAAAAAAACGAAGCCTTACTGAGGCTATAACAATGTCGCGGAGAAGCTTTCGCTCTGAAATGGTTATAACAAGAAAGAAAGCGAGAAAAACTACACAAACAACCAGAAAACAACAAAAAAGAGTAACACATCTTCTCTCTTACGAAGAACCAGAGAGAGAGGAAAAGGAGGAAAAAAAAAGTGCAGCTTCGTCCTGTGAGAAACGCTGTCACGATCTTTCTACACACGCGAGAGAAACAGCGGCTGCGAGTCGCTATCTTTCCTGCGCTGTGTGGACTTGGAACTTGCCGCTGTTGGAGAAGGAGTAGTTGTATCGACCGCCGAGCATGGCACGGCTTTCATCTGTCACTCCTTGCGGCGCCAGGTTGCGGATCTTCTCTCGCGCAGCATTCGACGACTCGCAGATGTTGCGGATAGCAAACTCAGCCCACTCGACCATTCCCGGGTTTTCCTCGTCAATGCGGGTGGCAGAGAGGATGCAAAACAGAAACGCGTCACGCTCCACTAAAGCAGCATTTACATCAGCGTTGTCATGTGTCAGGTTGGCCACGAGGCGCATGCATTCCGTCTTGAATCCCTCAGGAAAGAAGAACAGCTCGTGGTCGCGCTCCATTTCAAAGATCTTTTCCAGATAGTCCAGCACGTTGTAATCTAGCATGTACTTCTGAAGATTCTTGCGCAGCGCGGCGTGCGCCAGCAAAATGGACGAGAGAACTTCCAGCGACAGCAAGGACAAGTGTGCGCCACGCTCCACCCACGCTGACGACCCTTCGTTGAAGTCCTCCACGCTACTGTTTCGCAGCACTTCCGGAGAGGTCATAGACTGCGAGGAGGCCAAGGGTGACGTAGGCGAGCTCCCTTCACCCTCGCAGCTTCGACGCCGCCACTCCACTAGCGTTTGGTCGTAGACGGTCTTTGCTGTTCCTAATGTCAGGTCCGCCATCCTATGTAGCACGTGCGTGAGCTGCACCATCGCATCTGGCTTCTCCTCACCGCCTTGATACGCGGCTTTCTCCGCCGCCTGCTCGTACTGGAACTTGAACCCGAGGTCGCGCAGGTTGTCGAAACTTGCCAGACAGATGGCGAGAATGTCGTCGATTTTAGGTCCGATCTTGGCCAACTCCTCCCTGTTGACATCGGAGATGCGACCGGCTGTTGCGGTTGCCATTGCCTTAGCGGTGTCTACTAAGACGACTACAAATGGAGGGAAAAGGAAAAGCGCAATTAAAACAAAAGGGCGAATGAAAACACCAAACCAGAAAAGTAATGCATACACGGCAGCCAATATAAGAGAAGAAAAAGGTATTTTTTCCGCGTATTATAAAAACTTGAATACCAGCTAGTCAGACCTGTGCGCTTCTTCTGTCCTTTTTTTTATATTTTTGCGTACAGATGATTGAAGACGAGATGAAACAACTGCTTTTGCCGACAGAATGTCGAAAACGTTCAGCAAGCTACGGGACCGACGAATACAGAAACAATGTTGGAGAGGGAAGAGAAATACGAAAAAAGAGGAAAAGAGAAGAGATGAGAAGGGAGTATGGTAAAAAGTTTGGTGAGCTCTGATGTCTTTGGAAAGAGATAGATTCTGCAACAGGAAGCTACGATTCAAGGTGGCGCTGGCAAGAGAAAAGGCAGCGCCAACACAAAAGTGTGCGTGTTTCTAAACAGGCCCTTTGCTGCGTATTGCGTCGCGCAGCAGGGCATTGCCGAGAAACGAGCATTTCTATTGAAAGTCTTTGCGCTTTTATCACCGTAAAACGATTAATGCATAGAGAGTGGCCGCCTTTTAATACACCTCAAAGCAGGTCAAGCCTATAGACGTTGAAGTCCGAGCGTCTCACGACTTGAACTCTCGTGTTTATCGAGATGGCACAAGTAGTAGCAGTTTTTTTTCCATTATTCCTTTGCTTGCGTTTACGTACTTGCGTTTACGTGCTTAAATCACTGGACAGTATGTGAACCCTAATAATGCGAGATAATAAAAGGGGTAGAAAAAGGAGAAAAGAATCAAAGACAAAACCGTTTTGAATTGTTGTAAGGCTTAAGAGGTAAAGAAGAAGTCGTCATGTGGCTTCCTATCAGATGCAAATACAGTGCTTCAACGGAAACGAGAGCCCACACCGCCTGTCTTCTTACCGGTCGACGTAGTAGTGCTACCGGAACTGGTGGAGCTGTTGACTTCCTCCAGTTTGACGCCGGACGGGTTTGCCTCTAGCAGTGCGCGACCAGGTCCGTCGATGTAGTACTTGGGGTTAGGGCAAGACGGCACCTCGCAGTAGATCGGAGCGCAAGCGACCCACTCCCCGGCGGCGCGAAACTTGTGTCCACAAGGACACTGCCATTCGCGTTCCTCAAAAAGTTTGCTTGTCATGGCTTTCGCTTGGTTCCACGCTTCTGCAAACGTGGGGGGAGCTGCGCCGGCAGAGGTTGTCAGTGCATTTCCGGCGCGCGAGCCTGCGCTGCGGCCCACAAGTGTCTTAAACTTATCGATGAGCACCATCGTCAAGTGCTAGAGTAGTTGTTGAAGGGCCGAAAACAGAGAGCTTGTGTCTCTAAAGAAGCAAACAAGAAGAGAGTTGATGTTTTTTTTTTTTACTAAAAAAAAACTTTCTAAAAAGCAGAACGTGACATCCGTTGGGGAAAAGGAAGTAGCGAGAGGAGCGCAAAAAGGGAGAGAAAAAAAAAAGAGGGAGATTTGGGAGAGAGGGGTAGTAAGAGAGGCTTGCTTGACACACCATGAAAGTAGGAAAAAGTAAATCACACATTTCCCGACAACTAGCTGTAACCCCGTGTCTTTCACGACCGGAGGAGAAAAAAAAAAGGAATGGCAACAGTTTGAATACCGACTTGCAGGAATTCACGGCGATGTGAGAAAAGCAGTCCTCACGCAAAAGGACGCGTTGCTCTTCGATTATTGGGTTTCTTTTTTTTCTTTTTTTTTCTTTTTTTTTTCTTGTAAAGGTTTGCGGTGAACTTTGATGTTAGACATGTGAGTAGAGCAGAGGTGCTAGCGTTGAGCAAGAGCCAGCATAATGGATCAGGCTGAAGATCGGGGAATGCTTTGAGTTTGTCCTTACGAAAAAGACCTTGCCATGTTCACAACGCTTACCTCTACACTGGGGATCACACTCAATGTTGTTTGCTAGCAGAAAAGAAGGAAACGGATATTGGATATTGAACAATCCTTTAGCTCTGTCACTTTCCTGGGCCGCCACGGTGGCCGTCTGGGAAGAAAAACTCGTATAAGGATTTCGTTCTCCGCCAAGCTTGTCTAGCACTGTTCGCTCCGATTTCTAAAAGCGAGAGTTGCCGTGGCCGTTGCTCTTTTTGCTGCGCTGCGTGTAGCACTTTGGGGTCGATGGCGTACGGATGACGCCGCAAAGTGAAGCAGCGCCGCATACTCGGAAGAAGGAGCGTACCTAAGGAAACCTTGAATGAGTCCGAAAGGCAAGAAAAAAAAAAGCGCTGATGTGATGTGCCACAAAACACTCCTGGCTACCTTTTTATTACCTGGAAGAGAAGCAAGGTGTATTATTTTCTGGCTGCAGTTTTCCTTTTTTGTGTGTGTGTGTGCGTGTGCGTTTTTGTTTTACTGTCCTGAATTTTCGGTTGTTTGAGGTTTTGGAAAAGTCGCACGTGTTGTAACAGGATGAAACGTCATACGTTGCAGCTTAGCGCCGTTGCAAAACAGTGAAGGAGCGGGCAACCAAGAGAGAGGTCATTTTCTCCAAAAAGTTGAGAACGTCATATCGTGTGCGAGGTGCTCAAAAGACAACGAATTGTGTGCATCTTTTTCTTTTGGAGCTTGCAACAACGAATAAATCGCCACTTTCTACATAAAGCTCCATCAGAGAGGCGAGAGAAGAACTACTTTCCCACAAACCACTGTTGTGTACAGGCTGACATAGTGACAGGGCTGAATAGCTTACTTTCTTTCCGTGTATGCTAAAGCAACGAGCAGCCCAGCTCGCAGGCAAAAGATGAAGGTTTACGCAAAAAGCTTGGCACAACCGTCGGTCTCTAGTGAGGAGCCAAAAACAAGAAACAAACAAAGAAAAACGCTTTCACAATTATAAAGTGGCTAGAGAAAAACCAAAAAGGGAAGAAAACACTAAAGAAAGACATCTTCGTCTCAGTGGCGGTCCATGTACTGAGCCATACTCATGGGAGAAAAGTCCATTCCTTGGTACCCGTCCATCAGCTTCCTTCCGTTCGTCGTCCATTTCACAAATCGCAGCGTGGGAACGTAAAAAACCTCAAAAGTAGGAAGCAGCCATTCTGTCTGTGCGTTGCGGATGTCAAGTGCGTCCAAAACGTGTTTTCTTTGCGTCGCCACTGAAGTCAGTGTGTTGTAGACACGCATACTGTTTACATCCAGAGAGTCATAGAAGAACAGAAGGTGGCTTTTGCTGGTGTCAGTAACAGCGTGGACAATGCACTGCGTCGTATTGCAATCGCGAAGTGCAACGGTGGCGCTTGCAACGCCTGCAACGGCCACGACTAGAACAAGAAGAGCAGCGACTAGCTTTGAACTCATCTTCGTAAATTCTTTACCGTCAATCCAACCTTAAAAGATAGTGAACGACACTGAGGGGAGTGAGTGATGTGGAAGGAAAAGTAAGCAGCGCTGCGACCCATTACTCGGCAGCGGTACGTCTTCAATGCCAAGAACTACCAGCAGAAGACACAAAAGGAAGAGCACGCGGGAGGTGAGAAAAAGGCAAAATACGATTTGAAAACAAAACGACGAGGGAGAAGAACACTATCTAATCATTGTAAAGAAGGAGCACGTGATGACAGAATGAGAAGCACACATCCTCATCTTGTGATGTCAACGCGCTCCGAAAGATGGGCTTCAGTCTTTCTTCGCTTGTCTTGCAGTAGCTGCTGACGATGTGTCGCAACTCCAGATGCGCAACCACCGCTCGGGGTGGAGACATCGAATTACAACGTGTCTTCGATGAAAAGCTCAGCACGCATACGCGTACTGCTTCGTCACATTCCAAAGAAGAAGGAGAAACATGAATACAGCAAGCCTACGCTCTTTTCCTGCGTAGCCTCTACGCAAGAAATCTGGTTTGTGTGTCAACACAATTTGTTTTGTTTATTGTCGCAGTGAGTTGTGATCACCTTTTCTGGACAGCGTGATTAAAAATGCACGGCAAAAAGACGGACGGCCAAGGAGTCCGTTGGTCACGAAAAAGGGAAAGGGGGAAAAAAAAGATGACTACCTTTCTGGATAAAGGTGTTTGTTCTTATAATAGCAGAAGAAAACAAACAAACAACGAAAACAACAAAAAAAGTCTATGTGCCGTTGAGCAGTTTGCAAACGAAAGATCGACGGCTACCTCGGTGCATCGTGGAATTGACGCAAGAACACGATCGTTGCAGTTTTCGAGCACTCTTCTATGGTGCCTCCTGTAAAGGAGCAGATCGGCATTGATGCTCTTGATACGATTTCTCTTCCTTGAGAAATTTCGAAAGTTTGCGCATAGTCCTCAGTGTGTCGCACAATAATGCATTCGTCGTCCACGCTGTACGATACGAGGCATACATCGTCTAATGCAGTCGGGATGGATGGAAGAGGGTGAAGCTGGACTTCAACATCAAATATGTCTGCCAGATTCGCAGTGAGCCACGGAAGTCTGCGATTCACTTCAGCAGGCTTCAGTCGCAACTTGGATTCTATTTGGCTGTCGCGGATAACGTAGCTAAGGGCATCGCGAATTGCATCATTCATTTGCAGGCGAAGCACAATGCTACTGTTGTTTGTGAAAAAGATCCCAACCGTTTGAGTATCGATCTTGAAAGCAAAGGATACTATTGCGTTCGTTTCCGAGTCGCGCAGAAGCGCATCTCCGCTACTGAACAGCAACGATCCTACTAGGCCGGTGTACGGGGAGTGGCCCGCTGCGTCGCCGCAGTCGACGCAGTAGTCCGTTCCGGTTGACTCTTCATGGTAGAATGGTGCGTCGAGAAATTCTTTGTGGCAGTGATCGCACGTGTACCCATCTTTGTAGTCTGGCTCAAGTTCAAGAGGGAGCCATTTATAAAAACGCAAAACCATCTATGCTTCAAAAGTGCAGCGGTGAAAAAGGACCAAAAAAATAAATAACAGCTTAGAAACAAGCTGGTTTTAATGATTTGAAAGGTCGACCTCGAGAAAGTACGTGACGATGTGGAGTGCAAAATCCGCATTGGAGCAGAAAAAGATGGCAAATGTGAAGTAGATTCAGAGAAGTTCTATCTAAAGTAGTTCGAGTCACTTGCGGTGTTCGCATTGGTGTACATTTGCTTCTAGAAGCGATGCCAAGTTTCCGAGTTAGGGCCTTTGGTTGAAAAGCATTTTTTTTTTATCAGCAGTAGACTCGCGAAAGACCTGCTATATGTGTGGACATCTAGTGCGTCGGCAAGTAAGGTGATTATTTTTTCTTTTTTCATTTACCATTTCCCTCACAATTCAGCAAATGCGGAACAATTCCGATGCGAACCACACCTCCCTCACCGGTCCAAATAGAAACAGGTTTTTTCCACCTGTGCGACAAGCGCACAAACCAAGTCTTTTGGTGGCGTATCAAATCCTTTGCATATAAAGAAATAACCGGCGCGCTGTTCACATTCAATAGACCGCACACGGCGAGCAAACGCTTCGTCTTGTTTTTAAGAAAGCAAACGGCTGCTGCCTTTTCAGGCTTCTGGAAAACCTTTTTATTCACTGTGTTTTGGCAGAGTTTCACTCTCCGCCAGCGGCCTTGATGCGGCAGTGTGTATCTCAAGAGCGACTTCTTCCCTATGGGTCCCCCCCCCTCCCCAAGGAAACGTATGACAGCACGCAAAACGGACACACAGGCCACGTATGCTGCACTGAGCACCGTAGCATTCCTAGCTCAGTCGGTAGAGCGCACGGCTCTTAACCGTGTGGTCGTGGGTTCGATCCCCACGGAGTGCGCTTTTTCGCCAAACCAAAAGCCGCGCCGCCGCGCGTGGCAAAAAAGTTTGCGCAGTCCGGGAATCGAACCCGGGCCTCCCGCGTGGCAGGCGAGAATTCTACCACTAGACCAACTGCGCGTTGACACGAAAGCGTTCGGCTTCCACTCCAGGGAGCAAGAAGCGTTGCGAGACAAAAATGCTCCTCCCGTTGGATTCGAACCAACGACCTGTAGGTTAACAGCCTAACGCGCTGCCGACTGCGCCAGGGAGGAATCGATATCTACGTCGCAGCAGCGGAACTAGCGCAAGGTCGGTGGAGACGGAGAGCAGTTGATGGATAATAAGAAAACAAGGGGAGAGGGGGGAAAGGACTACGAAAGAAGAACCAACGGCTGCTCAGTTCCTCAGGTTTGTCAAACAAGAATACAGAGATGAACAATTTGTCCACGATGCTGCTGTTGCAAGAAACGCGGCTGCTGTGCCGAGGGGATACGCTGATGCGCACAGTCATGCAAAAAAAAAAAGAGCACGTTCTGGGCAACACTTGGAAAACAACTAAGACTAGCAGTAGCACTCCTTTTGTTTTCCCTTTCAAGGAAGCAAGGTTGTCGTGGCAGCGCGAAGTTGCAAAAACCGTCCTGGTTGGATACCCTATTGATGTGTTTTTCCCCCTCTCTACGTTCTCCTTCACTTGCTGTTTTACACTCATAAAACTAAACCTTTATATTGGAGCTCACAGACCATTTGAAAGCATTCTAGTATTGCCAGCGTTTCGGAAACGCAAACTAAACTTTTTTTTTTGGCAGTACTTCTGCAGTATTGTTTCTTTTACTGACTAAGAATGGCATCTGCAAACACTGAATCCCCTGTGCGAAGCGCAGCATATGTGTGCCGCATTTGCACATCGGAGGCTACCTTTTTCCATAAGGATAAAAAACGGGAATACTACCAGTGCTCGACTTGCCAACTTGTTTTTGTTCCCGCAGAGTTTTTTCTTTCTCCAGAGGAAGAAAAAGCTGTTTACGATCTGCACGAGAATGTTTTAGGCGACGTCGGCTACGAGAGATTTCTATCACGTGCTGCAAACCCGGTTATCGAGTACTTCGCCGGAGAACACACGAAAGACGGTGAGTGCGTCGCTGTGAAAGGACTCGATTTTGGATGCGGACCTTGCCCAGTTCTCGCAAACATGCTGTCGGCCTCACCTCACAATTTTCACGTTGACCCGTACGACTTGTACTACTTTCCGCAAAACGCACCTTTCCTCAGCCGCGATGGTTACTACAACTTTATTACAGCGACGGAAGTAGTAGAGCACTTGTCTGAACCTCTCGCGGTGCTGAAACGACTGTGGAATTGCTTGCAACCTGACGGCGGAATACTTGTGATTATGACGAAGAGAGTTGAGGGGACGATTGAAAAATTTAGAAACTGGCACTATATTCGGGACCCAACGCATATCACTTTTTTCCATGAAAAGACTTTCGAATGGCTTTCAAAGGATCTATCTACCAATAGCACTTGTTGCGACGTATCTTTCAACGAAGCAGACGTTGTGACGTTACGAAAAAGAAAGCTCGTTTAGCATGTTGTGGTAGAGGAAGAGAAGCCTCCGTGTTCACAGAACGGCTTTCACTATCGAAGCATTTTTCTCCGAATTCTATGTTTCCTTTCTTTTTCCTTGTCCTTTCCTTTCGGCTTTTTGTTGGACAGCTACAGAAACACTCTTGTGGTGCCTTTGTTGTTGTCGTTGTTGCTGTTCTGCTTTTCAGGTTGACAATAAACACCAATGGTGTTGACTTGTTTTCTTCTTTTTTTTCCTTTTTTGTCCATAGCCTTGCTGAAAAGCGTGTCAGGGAAAAAAAAGGGTTCATTTTTCTGTTGCCGATATGGATAAGCATGAGAACACGTTGTTGCACTGAAATAAAATCACGGAAACATGCTTCACTCCTTGGAAAACTAAGGACTCAAATAAAAGCGTTTAATGCATCATGATTACGAAAGGTAGCACCTATGTCAAAAAAAAAATGAAAAAGTATGGCGATCGCTATGCCGGCATTAAACCATTGCGAGACCAATCGTTAAAAAAAAAAAACCATAAGCAACAACAGCTAAAACAACAGAACGGCCAGGAACAGCAAAGAAAGAAGAATTCACAAAGGGTACTGTGCTCAAAAGTAAATAGAAAAACAGTTGTTTATCTGTTGGAATACGTTTCCGCTACTGGGAGGAAGCTGCCGCAATTCAGTCTCGACTGTGTTTTGTGTGTTTATAATCGACTTTCTTTTACCGTGAACGTCTTCTGTTCCTCCTCATGTCTTCTCTTCGTCTGTGCGTCCTCAATTTTCCACATGCCGTCCACAACGGTATAAAACGAATCGTAGTGTACTCCTTAAGAGTTTAAACTTCACGCACCCGCATTCCGCTTCTTTGCTTCCTTCTTTTTGATTTATAAAGTGTAATTAAAAAAAGAAAAGAAAAGTGAGAACCTTCAACCGAAAGAATTATCAAAATCTAGTTTTTTCTTCTCAACTTTTTTTTCTTCCAAAATTGTTTTATCTGTTTCATCAGCTTTTTCAAACATCAGTGTGTTATAAGTGTTTATTTGTCCGCTTCTTTACGGCATTAAAAAGACCCATTTTTTTATTCCTCCAAAACACACAGCTTCAGCTAGACCTTTTTGTTTTCTCTTTGTAGCCAGTTGGACTAAAGCTTAATTGAACTTTGCTTTTATTCTGTCATTAAGTGGTTTCCGTTTCTCGGAACCTCGTGTTTTATCTCTTTCTTTTGTCAGCAGTTAAGTATGGGTTTTTCTGGTTCTAAGATGCCCGTCTCCGAAAAAGAATGCGATCTGGTGCCTCTGCGTAAGGAGTTCGAGAAGACGAAGGTTGTCCAGGAAAGCACGTACCTCACTTTCAAGGGTTTGGAGACGCACGACGTGTACAACTGCTGCTGCCCTTTCACTATCGATGGCGTCCGCCACGTGTTCGGCCGCTGCGAGCGCCGCACCGAGTGGGTGAACTCGTTTGTTCGCCTGTTCCGCGAGACCGCCAAGGACGAGTTTACGCTGGTCGAGCACGCGATGCAGTGGCAGCTGGAGGACCCCTTCATCGTGAAGATTCAAGGCGAGACCCTCTTTGGCGGCGTCCGCGTCACCAAGGACCACAGCAAGGTCAGCGACTACTTCTGCGACTTCTACCGCGGAGAGGTGCACGACTTGAAGTACTTCACGTCCGGCCCGAAGAAGATGAAGGATATCCGTCTCGTCACGCTTGCGGACGGCAAGATCGGTATCTTCTCCCACCACAAGACCTCTCACAGCTGCATCACCGGCTTCATCACGATTGACTCGTTAGACGACCTCTGCTCCTCCATCATCGATGCGGCAAAGCCGATCGATCACACCCTCTTCGGTGATGCATGGGGCGGCGTAAACCAGCCCTACCTGCTGACATCTGGCAAGATCGGCTGCATTTCGCACCACGGCTACCTCGACAAGGACGCCGAGGGCGAGACGATCAATGTGTACTGCATCACCTCATTCGTTTACGAGCCGTCCACCAACAAGTGCTACGACTTCAAGATCCTCGGCACGAAGGACTGCTTCCCCGTGTACCCGCCAAAGGCGCCGAAGCTGATCGACTGCGCTTTCGTGTCTGGCATCGTCATGCGTGAGGACGGCAAGTGCGACCTGTACAGCGGCATCGGCGATACGCGTGAGGGTCGCATGGTGATAGACTATCCGTTTGAGGGTCACGGAGAGATTGCGGACAACCTCGATTTTTGAGTAATGTAGCGAGCATGTTTTTCAAAACAACCTTATCTTTTGTTCTCGTTTATTTGTTTCCTTTTTTGTTTTGTTTTCACGACATAATTGGTTTCTCCCTCACCCACACATTTTCTTCCTTCGCTTATTGTTTGATTTTACTCATCAGTGCCGTTATATTTGCTACCAAAAAAAAAACAAACACACACACACACACACACACACACACACACACATCTGAATCGACGGAGGCGCTCACAACTCTATATATATACCCTTTTGTCTCTATCTCAGATTCAATTATATATTTCGCTTTTTTCTCTCTCTCTCCAAGACGAGATGGAAAGTGGTGGTCAACTTTCATGACGTGTTGTTTGAGGCACTTCCACTGTACCTTACCACTGGTGTAATCCTCTGCAACGTTGAGTCAGGC
Organism: Crithidia acanthocephali; assembly: GCA_000482105.1. Lineage (NCBI taxonomy): Eukaryota > Euglenozoa > Kinetoplastea > Trypanosomatida > Trypanosomatidae > Crithidia > Crithidia acanthocephali. The sequence continues at coordinate 172 of AUXI01000108.1, read as the reverse complement.
AAATTTCGTTGTCAACACAAAGTGACGCTCGCTTCCTGCCCCGCTTGTTATTTTTCATTAAAGAAACAATACACATGTGGCACGAAGAAAGCCCCTATTGCTTCCTCACCCGAATTCTGGCTCGGTTTGCGAGCGATGACTTCAAACGACAAGACTGATTTCCGCTTTTTTT